>JAQPPZ010006059.1:0-71475 GCA_028583015.1 Wollemia nobilis | reverse complement strand
ATATAAGATAATGGTAATATACAAAGCATGTAAAACTTATAAGAAACTTTTGTAACTACTCATAAAACTACCATTAATGAAAGCTCACGAAAATAGTATCTTCATACAAAAATTGGAGATCTCAAACTCTCCATATTTTATACATGCTCTACATTGTATCTACCTTGCTCTATACTACTTCTCTACTATTATCTATCTATATATCTCTATATCAAAGGCCTATATATAATGGGATGTGACTCTTGGTCTTTCACCTTCCCATGAATATTTATCTTCCTATTCTATAGACTCATGTACACATGGACAACATGCATATTTACATCATTGCACATTCTAACAATAGTTGTGCATGTATTATATTGCATAACGTAAATATTAAAACCCTAATCTAAGGCACACTGCTAATATAAATATGTACCAAGATGGTACATTAGCATATACCAAATAATGTAATATATTCCAATACTTCCTTTTGTTTTTCCCATACCCATTATAATAATTCCATTTGATGACTTGACTCCATATTTGAAGACTCTTTGCTTCAAAATTAAGGGGTGAGTTCAACGGGTTGGTTTATACTAATATAGCTAATTTTTTTTCCATTTCATTACCTCTAAATTGCTTTTCTTTTATTTAAATATTCTTATGTTCCTTTCCAACAATTTAGTCTAGAGTAATGTATCTCTTGATATATTCCAAATTATCTATAATATCTCACTTTTAAAAGTGCTCTACCATTGCTTTAACCATTCTTAAATTCTACCATTAATCATCATGCATTTACCAAACATATTAAGGATTTATTGCCTTAGTTCCTAAACTATTGAATATTGTCCCCAAAAATGGTCTATACTCTCCTTTGTTTTGCATAGAACACATTGTGAGGGGCCATGAGAACCCCTTTACATTAGGTTATCCTAGGATAAATCCTATAGTTTACTAGCCATAAAAATATTTTGACTTTTGGAATGCTTGATCTATCCCAAATATCTCTCAATATTTTTGTGATATTCCTATTTATTCATTGATGCTTTAAATTATATTTTCTTCTTATTGTGTATTCTCCTAAGCTATTTAACTCTAAAATCAACTTATCCTTGGCTTTCCTTAGAATAATCACCGTTGTTATCTTTCTATTCAACTACCTCCTAGCAACAATGTATGGTATACTTGTAAAAATATTCTTTCCATTTGTATATTCCTTTATAATACTTATACATAATATTTAAAACTCTATCACCATATTTATCTTGAAGTAATATCATCCATGGTTTCAAAATTTGAACCCAATTGAGTGGTTTTAAATCACACCAAGTATCCATCCAAATATAATTTTTTCTCTAGTTCCAACCACCCATATTAGACCTTTAATCACTAGATCAATTAATTTTTTAAACCATTCTATAGTGCAAAACCATTTGGTAGTGAGAGTGCATTAAATATTAAGCTTGGGTTATTGGGCTCAATGTACTTAGAATAATTCTTGCCTATTATATTTAATTGTCTTCGTACAATCTTCAAATTATATTTTCCCTTAGAGCTAAGTTTCAATTTGTAAAACCTCTTTGATCGAGACCTCTCCTTGTTTTATTATCGTACACTTTGCTCTATTTCATCAAAGAAAAATTTCTTTTATCATGTAATCCTAATCATAAAAATGATCGCACAATATAGATTAGTTTATTTTCTACTGATTTTGGCATAATATACAAGGCCATATAATATGTTGTAATGACATGTAAGACTTATTTAATTAGTTGGACTCTTCGTATTAACAATAACCATCTACCTTTCCATGCTAGTGGTTTATTCTAAACTTAACTTATAATGGTATTCCATAATTTTGATCTCTTTCTCCCCTCAAATAAGGGCATCCCTAGATATGTTTTTGGTAAATTTACCCCCTCTATTTGAAGTAACTTGCATATCCTTATTTTGATTCTAGTTGGAGTGTTTAGAAAATAGATTTTATTTTATCCTATTAACTTTTTTCCCTAACGCTATTTCATATTACTTTTAATAATTTATTCAAATATTTGGCCTTATTTTTCCCTACCCTCCTAAAAAGAACTGTATCATATACAAACAATTGATGGATGATGTTGTCAATGTTATTACTAGACTTAATTCCAATTATTATCCCATATTTGTATGCCTTATTCAAGGTCCTTCCTAATACCTCTACCATAATAATAAATAGATATGGTGACAAATGATATCCTTGTGTAAGGCCCCTCTTGGATTTAAATGATTATCTTACCAGCCTATTGACTAGCACTAAATATGATAATATAGAGACATGAGCTTAAATTCATCTGACCTATTTCTTCGTAAATTCAAAAATTTGTAATACTACAAAAATATAATCTCATTTGACCCTATCATAGGCTTTATTCATATAGAGTTTTAAGATAATTTCTCTCTCTTATAGAAGCTACTAAAAACATTACTTTATGAGCTACTATTATCCCATCTCGAATTTATCTCCCTTTCACAAATCATCCTTGCTCTTCTAAAATAATTTTGTCTAATTGTGTTCTTAACTGATTTGCCATCACTTTGGAGATTATCTTATGTGTCAGATTACATAGGCTTATGGACCTAAATAAACCAATCAATTTGATATCCAATTTTTTGGAGTCATGGTTAGATATGTTGCAGTTATTTTATAAGGTATGTATTGTTTTACTCTAGATTATTTCACTCCCATAAATAAATAATCCTTTACTATTTCCAAACTATTATATAATATTGCAAAGAGTCCATCCGGTCCTAGGGATTTATCCTTACCAAAAGAGAAAAGATCTTAATTAACTTCTTCTATAGTAATAGGCTCTATCAATTTGCTATTGTATTCATCTATTATAATTGAAGGTACTTCTTATAGTAGTTTATCATTAAGAACTTCAATCTCTTCCAATCATAGAATATTTTGGTAAAAAAGCCTTACCACCTTTCTAATTTTTCTCTGATCTTCAATCCAAACCCTTTCTACTAATTTAATTCTACTAATTCTAGATTTTGATCTTTATACTATTGTCATCATATGAAAAAATGTGTTTTATCTCCTTATTTTAACCAAGTCTATCTTGATTTTAATATCAAAGCCTTATATAATATTGCATGAAATATATAAATGTGTTTTTGTGCCACATATATTTGGTAGTGATTATTAAGTAAATATGGACCCTTTGGTTTAGAAATCTCTAGTTAATTTAAATTATATAGATGACATCCAAAATCCCTTAAAATGTAAAACAAATAGGAATAAAACTTATTAGTAATTTAGAAATTATATTACTCAACTAATCAAGACTTATAAAATATACATTATATATCATCACCTACTAAGGCTTATTAGTAGGTTTATTTTACTATATTTTGGGTTTTTTCTATAATGTAAAAATATTTTTTTGTTTAAATTTGAAAATTATACCTAACATTAATGGGACATTGGGAAATAAGAAGTTTTTAGCCAAACATGGGTATGGAGAAACTTTTCTCTTGAAAATAAATCTAGAGTTGTAGGAGGATCTATATCTATATGGTAATCTATAGAAAACTATCAACCTTCATCTAGCACTCATACTAATCTAGTTCCATGTCATTAAAGAATTATATCTAGTAAATGTTGTATTTTATAGATTAGAAGGTAACATGGGAGCAACATGAGAGAATATATGTCCTTCAAGGCACACCGACCCTCATCATTGTCATAGCAATTCAATGGATGGTTCAAATTTCTTGTAAACAAACCATCTAGCCTTAATGAAACTTAAAGAAAACAATGATAGTCAATAAGCTTACAAATATTACACTTATCAACCGAAAAAGCTAAGAGGTATATTTATAATATGATTAAGACTACAATTTTTAGGTGGATTCCTACTTAGGGAAAAAATGGAAGAAGGGGAAGAAATATCTTGACTACATGTAACAATTCACTTTAACAAGCACTAAAATCTAATGTTATGTATATCGATTTGTGTATAGTTAATTCAACTAATATTTTTGCTACCAGTATTATTTTTTAAGGTCCTCCTCTTTGTTTCTAAAGTTTTTGTAGCCCTATTTACTTATTGGAAGTATTATTGGTTTAATATATTTTGTAGTTTTCTTTATAGAAAATGTGTTCTCTATGTTACTACTCTAGGATAGTTTGGATTAATTTTTTATTAGAATATTAATAATTGTCAACTTATTATTCGAACAAAAGTGATAAAAATGCATCAAAATTTAAAAGAATAGTTGAAATTTTTTAAACAAAAGCAACTAATATTTCCATACAACTTATAAATGTAGATAAAAATACTTCTATTTTCCATTGGCTTTCACAACCTACAAGTTATTTTCAATATTATAGTGTAAATTAACAATTTCAAGAATGCAAAAAAGTATGGGTTTAGCTAAATATTTATCCATTATAAATAAAATGTGCATTATAGAATAAAATGCTTGTACTCAATCATGGTTTTCCTATTCAAGGTGGCTATATCATCATTATTTTTATTTTGGTCTAAAAAAAATAAGGGTTATCCTCATTCAATGAATTCACTTGTCATTATGTATTTGTTTCATTACTATTTATTATTTTCTATAGTTTCTTGCAATGACACTTTTAAGATTGGTACACTTAAGAGATTCTATATAAATGCAAATAATTACATGTACTTTGATATCAATAGTGCTTAAATTATAAATACTTTAAATATTGAGGTAAATATTGGATTTTAAGCTAAACTATTTCAAGTCCTAGTATAATTATGCCACAATATCTCAAGTTCCAATATAATTAATCAAGAGTAGAATTAAATATAAGAGCAACCAAAGTATATAATGACCACTATAAATTATAATAACATTCACAATAACATCAAATATGAATGGAAATGACCAAAATCATTCATGTACTAGCACGAAGAATACTTACAATAATATTGCTCAAACTTTGTATACAAGCTTCAATATTATAAATGATTGCTATAATGATCATTTATAGACCATTTTCCCAATACAATGTATGGAAATTTATCTCCATAATATAAACATAGAAATATGACTCTTCAATACTTGACTATTATACTCCTCACATATTTGAGAGTTGCAATCTTTCCTATTCTTTACATAAGACAAGACTCTCATGTCCTTTGGCTTCTCATCTTGCCACTTGTATACAAGACTCTTCACTCTCTTCTTACATGCATACTTAACTCTATGACACTTGCACACTATCTTGCACATTAAACTTGTGCATATCTTACATATAGACACTTACATAAAGAGGAAATATAAATCATTCTCCTAAGCTATAGACTCAAACCTTAATCTATTACATATTTACATTTACATTAGCATGCACCAAATAATGTAATATTCTCCAACATCCCCCTATATTACATTATTTGGTTATTGAACACTTTAGTCTTCAATATTTATCTCCATCTTCAATCTTGTGATTTTTGCTTTTGTCCTTCTAAACTTGTTATGACACTGCTTTGGATTTTGGCATTTACATGTATTTTATTTGGCTATCTTCCTTTCAACTTTTTTGATATATTTTTTTCTTTCGTTATTATGTTATTTTCTATCCTGGTCATTATCTTGCTTTGTTGTACCTTTCACATATTTTTTGTTCATATATCCTACTTTTATGTAACATTTGCAACATTAGTATCTTCAAATTTTTTTGAATAATTTTCATTTTCATTGTTTTCATTGATTAGAATTATTATTGTAAGAGCTTTGAATTCATTTTATTCTGATTATTCTTCAATTTCTTGAATTTATTGACTAAATTTCATTTTTTATTTTCTTCTCTTAATTGCATCTGATGTTGTTGTTGCTGATCATATCGATATTGAGCTTGATATTGATGTTGATTTTGTTGACCATATCAATATTGAGTCTACTATTGTTGTTTTTGTTCTTGAATATATTGATATTAAGGTTGATATTGTTTATGTTGTAAATACTTACTCATTTGAATTCCTTAATTCATGTTAATTTGATTTCCCTGATTTTGACTTTCTTGATTTAAAGGATTATATTTACAAATATTTGTACTATGACCTATTTTTTTACATATATGATAGAATATTGATTTCCATTTAGATTGATACTTTGATGTTGTAGCAATATTACTTGATACATTTTCTTTAGACACCAAAGCATTATTAGTCATTTCATCTTTGACTAGATTTTCAACTTCATATTCCTAAAGAATATTGACTAAATCATCAAATATGGTTTCCTTATTTAGTACATGTAAAGAAGTAACACATTTTTTTATAACTTTCTAGAAGTGCTCTTAATGTAACTTCAACAAGAAATTTATCATCTATATTTTCTCCTAGAGTCAAATGTTTTGCTTTTATATCTACTATCTTTCAAAGAAAAATTTCTATACTTTCTCCACTATTAACCTTTAAAAAATATGATTGAGGTTATAAATTCAAAATGGTAGATTTATTCTTTCCTTCAAATATTCTATATAATTTCTACCAAGCATCTACAAAATTTTTTGCTCCACTTAAATATGGTTGTATTTGATCAATATTCCAAACATAATTAATATGTGTGCCTTTGCATCACTTTATTCAAATTTTTGTATTTCTCTTTCATTTTCACTAGGTTTTTCTTTGTTCCATTTACTATTTCCCAAATTTTTTCTATGGTAAGAATTGATTTCATTTTGTTCTTCCATGATGCAAAATTTGGTACTTTCAAGAGTTGAGATTTAGAAAGAATTTTTTTATTGTTGCACATAGTGAAACTCATTCAAATTTGCAAAATTTTAAATTTTTAAATATTTGTAGTAAACCTTCTATCTCCCTACTAAAATAAATTTGCAAATTCTAAAAATATTCAAATTTCAAATTTTCCCTAAATTTTAAATCTTCAAAAAATTAAATCTTAAAATATTCAAACCTTCAAATTTTCTAGAACTTGAAATTCAAATTCATTTTTTTCTAAATCCTATTTGAAGTAGAAAACCTTATCACTCCAAAATTTAATAAATATTAAAAAAAATTGAAATATTAATTTCAATATATAGTAGAAGTCCTTATAACTCCCACCTAAGTTTCCTTTTACTAATAAATGTTGTAATCCTTTTATCTCCCACTTAACTATAAAATTAAAGTTTCTAAGTGTCAGTACTTCAAAAAATCCTTAAATTCGAACTTTAATTAATTGAATGATAAAATGTAATGTTACTTACTATCCACTTGGTGGCTTTGGGTTGAATTTTTTTAAATATTGAAATAATGCTTCACCAACTAATGACTACTACTAGGAGATGAATGTTATGTTGCGGTAATGCTCCTCTGAGTATGACAAAAATATAGGGAAGAATTATATTTGCTTTCAAGACTAATTTACTTAGGCTTTGCTATTTTGCATGAGGTACTCAATTCTTACCTTTGAATTTTGCTTAAACTTTATCTTCAAGAGATGCTTTGGTTTTAACTTTAGGAGACACTCAAAAATTTTCTTTAGATGATGCTTAGGCTTTGTCTTATGCTTAGGTTTATTTATTAGAATATATTTAGTCTTCATATTTAGAAGGCACTTGGAATTTATCTTCAAAATGTGCTCAAGACTTATCTTAAGCTTTCTATCTTAGAAGATGCTTAGTCTTCATCTTCAGGAGACACTTGGAATTCCTCTTCAAAAGGTACTCAGACTTCATATTTAGGAGACACTTGAAATTTATATTTAGAAGGTACTATTTTAAACCATAACATAACTATTTTGTTGTGTTCTCCTAGATCAGACTGCACTTTGCTTTTTTCTTTGGTTTATTTGATTTTTATGATGTGCTCTCCCAAATCGGACTACACTTTATTTGTTATTCTGGTGTCTCTTTTCACTTATCCACTTATCATTTAAGTTTTTATATCCCTTGTTTTCTTAGGTTCTCTTCTTCTCTAGGTGCTCAAATTTTCCTAGTTGTTGGTTGCTTAGGTTCCCTTAGATGCAGGATGATTCAATTGTCTTTTGGTTTCTTAGGATCTCCTATCATATGGTCACTTAGATTCCCTTAGATGCTATTTGGTTCTCTCATCTTCTTGCTACCGAGGATATCCTATCCTATAGTCACTTAGATTCCATTATATGTTGGTTGGTTCTCTTCTCTTATAGCTACTTAGAATCTTCTATCCCTTGGTCACTTAGATTCCCTTATGTTCTTGGTCATTTCTCTTCTCTTCTAGCCACTCAGGTACTTTTTTCTTTTGGTTGCTTAGATTGTTCAAATTGAAAATAACGAACCCAGAGGCTATATAGGTTCAACCAATAAGAATCCTTGATTTTCGATCTAAATCAATTAAGAAAATAACTTTAGGGCAATGCAAGGTCCAGTGGGACCGTTATTCTAAAAGAAATTTTACTTGGGAAAAAGTAGCGGATATGCAAAAACATTTTCCATTTCTGTTTGAAAATTCTAAGTAGATTGTATTTGATGTTTTTAAAAGTTTAAAACATAAAGGACTGTGTTAAGCCTAAGGGGGGATGATGTCATGACCCATCCCTTGGCAGACATTTTATTTTTTTTTGGACATATGTTTTGGGAGTTGTATTATGGATGAGATATTTGACTATGTGTTCATTGCTATGAAAACATTTGTATGATTTAGAGAAATGTAAATGAATCCATAATGAAAAGATAGACTATTTCATGTTTGGTTTATAACTATATAGATTTTATGAATGGATAAGATGTTACTAATGGATTTTACTTTTGCAAGAATAGGTTCCTTATGGTGGTAGAAAGAAACTAACCACTAAGAAAAAAATAATGCCTTTGGGGGAAATGATGTGATGGGTTAATTGTCGGATTTTTTAAGGAGGCAACATGGAAAAATACCCCTTTTCATGGAGATGCATATCATAATCATGCATAAGAATAAATATATCAAGTTTAGCTTTCTCTATGTAGTAGTTCTACTTGATTTATTCCTTGTTGCAAAATAAAATGAATGCCTTAGTTTTATTCTTTTGAAATTTTATTAAGGATTCATCCTTGTTGATATGGTATTGATTGATTAGAAAGAGGTTATGATTTATTTAAAAAGTAAAAGAAATGGTTATGCTCTATCGTTTAAAATATTAAATAGAGCACCTTGCATAACTCAAGTTATACTTTTAGAATCTGATGTAGAAACTTAGACTTGCACTTTAGAGAACCATAGTTGTGTTTAGAAGACTATCATTTGGTAAATACAAGAGGTAGTCATTGGTAAATCAGGAAATAATGGTTGACCAATAAGATTTCTCATTAATGAGAGAAGAAGTGGGAAAATCATAGTGTGGAGAAGGAATGTTGAAGTCCTCGGGTGGTGAATGAGGTTAATGGTTGAGTCTAGCAAAACGTCAGGTATCTGGGGATAGAAGGTGAGAGGATAGCGATAGGAAGGATCAAAGGATGATTTGGGAAGAAAGAGTGTTGGCTATCTATGAAAGGAAACCAGGTTGCTTGTACTCATTTGTATATTGCTATCATGATTGGTTTTATTTTTTATTTAAATAAAATATACGTCAGAATGCTTTTAGTCTCCTTAGAATGGAATAGCCAAGTCTTTTTTGGAAAACGTAGACTCTGTCTAGGGAAATAATGATCGATGATGTTTGTTTGAGTTTGATTTAATATGAACTTGTTGGGTAGTAGATAGAACTCTAGTGGACTTTATTCATTGACTATCACATGATGTTTCTGAGTTGAACAAGGGAACTATGGCAATGAGTTCTTTAACCTATAGATTGTGGAGACTAGAAAACTAAACATTAATGGAGTAGAAGAAAATCGGTACACCTCTTAAATGATTGAGTACATATTTCGAATTCCAAGATAAAAAAAAATGAACCTTCCATAGGAGTGAAAGGAAATGTTCGTAATTTGTTTAAATGAATGTGCTTTGTTGTGTGATGGTGAAATTTGTATGTGGAAGAATAGACACCTTATTGCCAGTTTATTTTCTATGTTTGTTTGAATTTGTGTTTCCATGATTTGATTTATAAATTCATGATTGTGGAAAAGAATGGAGTTGATGCTAGGTTTGAGAAAGAAATCTAGATTGAATTTATTATAGGAAATGTGTAGTTCTTAAGAAATGATGCTTTATATTGTAGAATAGGAAGAATGTTACTGAATGCGATATTTTGTTCAAATATTCTAGTGAGAAGTATAATTGGAAAATGATTGAAAGAGTTAGACTAACTATAACGTCTTCTTTATATTATTGATTTTGGGATATGGATGAATGTTATTGAATGTATTATTCCCGTAGAGATAGTATGATTGAACTATATGTTTATTGATTAAAGGATTGGATTTTGATAAAACATATTTTAATATTCTTGCTCTCTAATTAGTATAAAAGAAATTGCTATGGTTTTTTGTTGATAATTCCCATTGAATGAATAATGAAAAGGGGGTGGTTGAAAATATACCACTAGGCAAAATGAGTTGCTCATTTTTAAATGGAGCCATATCTGATCCCCATTAGAAGGCAACCTTACTCGATGGTTGGTAAAGCTGCCAAGAAGAAGGAAGAATGGCTTCTCATTGGTTGGATGTAAAGGAGTGGTTACCAGAAGAAATACTATCGACTTATAACCAATATAGATGGATCACTTCTAGGTTCGAAAGATGAAGAATTGTTGTGGAAAACAATGGAATGGTTGGAGGAATGTCCATCGAATTTTGAAGGTAGAAGAGATCATTCTTGGGTTGATATCATAATTTAATCTGAGCTATGAAGTGATACTCTAATCCTAGTAGAGATAATGTTGTGAGTGAGTTGTATTATCAATGAATTCGATGTAATCGAATTTAACTATAATTTTTTGTCATGTGCCTGCTTGTGATGTCAATTAGAAGAATGATGGAATTTATATTGTATTACTTTAAATAGTAAATGAATGAAGTTATATCCATTCTTGTGTCATTGGATGAATGATTGATTCTCTGATAGTTGTGTAGATGGATGTTTAGTTACTCTAAAAATTCATATGCTAGTCAAGGAAGAACTAAACCTTGTTGAGATATGTTAATTAAACCTTAGTCTCAGTTAGCACATTGTTTCCAACATCTCGGGACATTGGATGAATGACATCCATAAGATAAGGATACTCTTATGCAACCATGGTTGGAATTAATGATTATTTGAGTAGTGTGTTGTTTTACTCCTTGAGTAGTAAATCATCTTAGCTTAGAAAGGAGTATATATAAATATAATATCCTAAATACATTTACAATATTTCCTCGATAGTAGATTTTTTAGAAAATATTATTTAGATAAATAGAATTATTGAGGAGTTTATCTTAAAAGGTATTTAAAATACTAGATACCACCATGAGTTAGAAATGAGCTCAAAATTAAGGACTATTTCTCCAATATATGTGAGCAATAGTTAACACCCTTCATGCTAAGTACACTCACATAAAGGGACTTGTGTGAGGAGTAGATATTAGTACAATTCTTTTGAATTACTAGAATAAGGGTTAAGCTAACTCATCTGGCCAATGAGAATGATAGCTTAATAGGGTGAGACACCTAATACCCTTACATGAAAGAATATGTGAAGGAGTAGAGATAGGTGTAACGAGTAATGAATCATTGTCTTTAAAGATTTAGCTTTTGAATTGGGTTTATATTCATGTATATGTATGTTTAAAAGCAAAAAAAGGTTGAAATCAAGCTAGTTTTGGGATTGTGACATGAGTAAGATGACTTATTTTTTCTAAGGCATCAATGTCACCATTGATAAGTTAATACCTCTTTTCAAATGAGAAGGTATTTTTTGTGCTATGACTATAACAATATCACTCGTTGGTGCCAAGGAAATAAAAAAATTAGTTCTTTAGGGGATTTGAACATGAGTTTAATTGATCACTTGAGATCTAGCTAACACAACAAAGCTAGTTGAGCATGAGCATTATAGTGACTAAACCATCTATGTGTCTATGAAGTATGTCATCTAAGTCAAATGTGATAGTTAAATTTGAGCAACAACTTGTGGGCTTGTGTGATTTGAAAAATGATCCTTCTATTTACAATGCTTAATCATAAGCTCAATTGATCAATCTATCATATGTTCATGTTGAAGCTAATATGCAAACACTAGCCAATAATTCTTCCTTTATCTCATATTGTGGAAAAAAGGATGACGAGATTTCAAACCCTTTATCTTTTGAATAGAATGTTCCTACGCACTTTCAACTAGCCATCATGGCATTAATTAGGGTTATGCATAGTGGTGAATATTCACAAATTGGGCGAATATGAGGATTTTCAAAATTTAAAATTGGTGAATATGAGGACCCTCGATGTCGACCCATTCGCCTAAAATTTTTAGGACCAATTTTTTTCTTAGGGTTAATTTGATATATATCCAAACATAGGCATATGTGTACTCGTTAGAAAGCTATTTTCGATCCTGGCCTAATGGTGGTGTTTTTGTAAAGTTATAAGGTCATTTAATGGGTCAAAATTTATCCCAAATATGACCTTAATTTTTAGGGCTTCAAATACCCCAAATTTTTGTGTGAAGATGATTGATTTAATTTGCTTTAGGATTCACCATGATTCACCTTGATTTTGATTAGGATTCATCATTTTTTTACAAGTACATTTTGATTCCAACCCCTTATGCATAACCCCGGCATTAATATAATGTATATGATGGTTCATTCCTTCTCCTTAAAGAAGGACATCAAACATCATATATTTTATAAAATACTACCATTTTGTTCAATGAGGAGTGTGCCAAAATTCAAATTTGAATTTTTTTAACCTAAAACCCTATATTTTTCCACTTGATTATAATTTCATAGCTCCTTTGTGAGTAATGAAGAAAAATTATGCCATATAAAGCTTAGATTTGCATACAAAAGATTAAAAATCCCTAAACAACAATGAAGTAAAAGTTATAGGTAAAAAGTCTCCAAGATCTTTAAAACTATGAATGAAAAATATTGGATTGAGTCTTCCTCATTGTTTCTTATAGCAAAGATGATTATGAATCTTTGAGAAGTAATTCATCCTAAAAATTGAAATAAATATTAGAGGCTACAAATATAATTTTTACATGAAGGCACAAATGGAAAATAGTGAATTGAGATATCCTCTCTACTTCTTATGTCAAAGACACTTATGAATCTTTGAGAAGTAATTTTCCCTAAAAATTTATAAGAAATATTGGGGGCTCCAAACATGTTTTCCACATGACAAAGAGATGACACTCCATCCTTGCTTTGATATCATGTTGGGTTTCACACCAATTTCCAATGACAAACAAAAGAAATCTATTCACTCAAATTTTACATAGAAAACATAACAAAGATAAAAAATATATATAGATGATGGATTCCCTTGAGCACAAAATAATCACAATATTATCTATAGATAAGAATCATAGCACTATCACGATATCACGACACTTTTTCTTTCTTCTCTTTCGGCCACGAAAATGCAACTTGTCGCGATATCGTGACACATTTTCTTTCTTCTCTTTTGGCCGTGAAAATGCAACATGTCGCGATATCGTGACACTTTTTCTCCTTTGGCCGTGACAATGCAACATGTCGCGATATCACAACACTTTTTCTCCTTCGGCCATGACGATGCAACATGTCATGATATTGCGACACTTTTTTCTCCTTTGGCCGCGATGATGCAACATGTCGCGATATCGTGACACTTTTTCTCCTTTGGCCATGACGATGCAACATGTCACGATATCATGACACTTTTTCTCCTTTTGCTACGATGATGCAACATGTCGCGATATCGCGACACTTTTTCTCTTTTGGCCGTGACGATGCAACATGTCGCGATATCGTGACACTTTTTCTCCTGTAGCCATGATGATGCAACATGTCGCGATATCGCGACACTTTTTCTCCTTTGGCCACGAAAATGCAACATGTTGCGATATCGTGACACTTTCCTCTTTTGGTCATGAAAATGCAACATGTCGCGATATCACGACACTTTTTCCTCCTTTGGCCGTGATCACTGTGTGATATTGCGACACTTTTTCCTCTGGCCGTCGATGCAACTTGTCGCGATATCGCGACACTTTTTCTCCTTTGGCCGTGACGATGCAACATGTCGCGATATCGTGACACTTTTTCTCCTTTGGCTGTGAAGTTGCAACATGTCGCGATATCGTGACACCTTTTCTCCTTTGGCCGTGATGATGCAACATGTCACGATATCGTGAAACTTTTTCTCCTTTGGCCTCGACGATGCAACATGTCGCGATATCGTGACACCTTTTCTTTTTGGCCTCGATGATGCAACATGTCGCGATATCGTGACACTTTTCCTCCTTTGGCCGTGATGATGCAACATGTCGTGATATCGTGACACTTTTTCTCTTTTGGCCGTGATGTTGCAACATGTCGCGATATCGTGACACTTTTTCCTCCTTGCTTTCTCCCTTTGCTTTGGACCACAAAAATGCAACATGTCGCGATATCGTGACACTTTCCTCCTTGTGGTGTTTTGCTTTTTCTTTGATCTTTAGCATTTGGGCCACTTCGGTCTTCTTGGAAAACATGCAAAAAAGTTCTTCTAGTTGGTTCCTCTGGGTGCCTCTTCCTTAGGTAGCCCCTACTGTTTTCAGGATTTCTCGTTCTGCTGCCACCGTTCTTCCCCTTTGCCTCCCTCTTCGGAGGCCCACGACTGGTTTGTACAAGGTTCAGGGACCTTTCAACACCCTTTCAACCAATCAAAAAAAAAAAGAATCATAGCACTCTAATATAATGGAAGGAGTGGATGGGGGTATTTATACCAATTCTAAATCCCCAATACATAAGAAAATCTAACTTGACATATTAAGTGAGCTTTAAGTTAATTATAAGTTACAAGTTATTTTTAACCATAAAAGGGTTAATCATGGTCCACAGAGATTACATAAATAATAATTTAATACATTATACAATGATTTAACATAGACCTATACAAAAGTACATTATGCAATATTAGCTTTGACCATAAGCTATATACACTTTCAACATGCAAGAAGTGTCCTAGCCTCTACATAAAATGTCTTAGTTCAAGTTCCATATTATTTTTATTAGTTATGGAGAATTTTTTGTTCATTAGTTAAAAAAAACATGTTTGCTAGATTCTCTTGAATTTCCTTTACAAGCACTATCAAACCCAAATTTTGAACATTTCTATTTTACCCAAATTTATGTATATGCTTTATGTTAACTCCATTGTTATATATGACCATTATGTATATATTCAAATCCAATAACCAAGAGGTTAAAACCTCTTTTCCACACTTATGACTTCCTCTAATGATCACCATTTATATAAACATTATGCAAGAGACAATAATACAATTTTAAACTTAGGCTTTATTTTTAAAGTTATGTTTAAAAATCCTATTACTCATTTCAAGCTATAAATTCTAAAAAATAGTGGTTGGACCAATCTTCTACATATTGCATAATGCTTCAGCTTTGAAGCAATTAATCCAATATTTTATCAACTCTTTCAATGTTGATGGATCTATACAAACAATATATATATATATATATATATATATATATATATATATATATATATATATATATATATATACATATGTATATATACATACATATGTATGTATATATATATGTATACATACCATATGTATGTATACATATATATGTATATTTTTTAAGAAATAATTCTTTCCAACTCATTGCTTTTATCTTTGAATAATATCCACCCAACATTTCTTCCTAATCTAACACTCATAATTCTACAGGTTTTCAAGTCTATCTCTTTAATATTTTTCTTTTGTTAACCATATCCTACTTATAAAGGGTAAATCTATAATTTTCTCACACTTTTTGCCAAGAAAAACACTTCTAATTTGCTAAATTTGGATGCTATACTTAGAGGTAATCTTAAAAATGACATTATACATATAGGCATAGATTGTAGTGTAGTCATTAATAGTTGTAACCTTTTAACCTTGGTTAAGAAGTTACCTTTTAAATCTAACAAATAAGACTTCATTGTATCCAAAATTGACTCTCCATAGATCCTTCTTCTTTCATTTATTAGGCAAAGGAATATATATTTATGTTGACTTATAATTTTTTAGCTTTAAATCCTAAAGTCTCTACAGTAATTCTTTGTAAATCTAAAGCTCTATTTATGAACAAGATTTTGTATTTTGTAGCATTAACCATTTTTCCTATATGATAATATCATTTAAAATCCATGGTATTTATGATTAAGGGATGGCCAAAAAGAAAAATATAATCAACAAAATGGAGATGAGATAAGAAGGGACCATTTCTTGCAAACTACATACCTTTGAATTTTTCTTTTATTTTTACTTTTGAAAAATCTCTCCCTAATGCCTCACCAATAATAATAAATATATAAGGAAATATTGGGTCATCCTAGCAAAATCTAGAGATGATTCAAAGTATTTCACTAGGGAACCATTGGTAAAAATGAAATGTTTTAGAGTGATTAACAAAATCTAATCCATTTACACCAAACTTGATCAAAACCAAGTTTTTTGAGAACAAAATGTATAAAATTATATAAAATCCTATCATATGCTTAGTTCATATTTATTTTTACAAGCATACTTGGTTTTATAATGGAATGAAGAGAACATATGGCCTCTTATCTGATTGTCATACCATCAAGAATTTATTCACAATGAGTTTAACAAAAAAATAAATAGGGCTTTAGTTTAATTATAAGTGATAAATAGGTTTTAACAATAACAAGGTTAAACATGCCTCATTGGGCTTACATAATAAAATATTACAAATAATAAATACATTGTATAATGAAATGCCCTTAGACCTATCCAATAAATTGTACAATGTCATCCTTAACCACAAATCAAATAAAATTTTAACACCCTCCACAGTCTAAATTTATGGGCCAAGAAGAGAAGACACTAGTGAAAATAATATCTTCCCCCATAATGGATGCTCTAGTGGACCTCTAAAGTTGAGGTAGATACTTTATAATCTCCCCTGTCATCTAGAATATGCCCACCTAATATCAAGAACTTAGCTTCAATTCTTTGTAGCTTTAGTAAGAAATTCTTCATTAGATGTCATTCCCTCTTACAATATCCACAAGTGGTATTTTTTATTTGAATACTTAGCCAGTACCTTAAGCCCCATGGTCATAGCATCCTTATATTTGAATTCCCTTGTGTGAGCCTATATTTATGGAGTCCTATCACAATTTTGCATTGCGACCTAAAAATGCACTAAAATAGGAAAAAGTTAATCAAGAGTAGGAGTCTTTTGTAATTCTAAAAATATAGTAATGATGTGAATCATTATTTCAAACATTTGAAAGGAGGGGGAGATGCAATATCTACCCTCAAAGCCTTGAATCTCACAATATAGTCCTCAATGTTATCAAAATCAACTAGTTTAAGAGAAGAAAGATCTAGTTCCAAGTGACTTACTTCAGTAGTATTAACCTTCCCAAAAATATCATGTATTTTCACCATACCTTTATAGAGTTACTCTTCTCTTTTATGTGGAAAAGCAAATTTGGTTCAATTAGCAAGGAAAATATATCTAGATCCTCTTCTACTTTTTAATAGCAACTTTCATCATCAAGAACAATTACTTTATTTTCCTGAAAGATTCACCATAAGTTATTTGTAAAATGCCAATCATCTAAGTTGACAAAATAATATAGTTTTTCTTATTAAGGTGAGTAACTAGGTATTTGTGGTCTATCTTACACAATTTGATCACTAACACTATAAAAGGTCTATGAAATAATACCACCAATGAATAGAGTTTGAAAAACAATGTGTTTTGAAAAATTAGGATCAAAATGCTTTCAAATGCAAAAGTTATGTCCTCTAGAAATGTTTTCCTAATAGAAAAAAAAAAAAAATTAAAAAATAGATCTCCAAACCATAAAAAAAGGAACCAACAACTTACTACCACTTGGTGATCCATGATTTGCTAAAGTCACCCATTAATTTTTTACTAACTCAACCCTTCTAAACCATTGTGATTGTAACACGTGACAATTTTTTTATTGGAGAGAGATACTTAAATACACTAAAAAAGTGTTTACATGGAACTATATATACTTAAATGCACTAAAAAAGCATTTACATGGAACTATATAAACCAAAGAGTCGATAAAACATCCACCTTGTAATCAAAAGGTATCAAATGACCTTGGAGAGACTTGAACTAGAGTCTCCTTCATGCTAAGACCCAAGTGGTAACCAACAAGCCATAATGCCTATTGGGTGTAGAAAGGAAAATTTCCACTCTTTTAGTACCCCATGTTATAACCTTGACACTACAAAATATGAGGCACATGGGTAAAACAAGTAACCTCACCTTTCAAACGTGGCTCCACTCACCAATCAACCCATGTTGCTTCATGTGATAATGAGTTGGTGCCTCTCATAGAAGGACACGAGAATAACTCTGCTTACTAGAAAATAGTGGTCCAATTTGAACCTACACCATCCACCTTCCATACAAAGCACAAAGCACCATGACATCCATGGCTTCAAGATAGGATAAAAACAACCAATATTCACTACATATGCATGATTTCCAAGTGGGGAATGTCTTCATTTCCTTCAAAATAGATGACTATGCATGATTCAAACTCAGTATGTAGAGTCTCATGTGCCTTAATGCCCAATAAAATTGTAGACAAATAGAAAATGACATATTCCTTCCTTGTAGAGAAGGAGAAAACATACCTCTACTACAAATGGCACCAATCCAAAGTGATAAGGATGAACCCATTCAAATTCAAAAAAGCACACATAGACTTGTCGAATTATGGATTGCATCTTATTTGCTAATTGTTTTGAAATATAAAACCAAAGTCAAATTCTTGAAACATTTTTAGGAGGAACAAGGATTTTTTTTCCAAAGACTTTGAAAAATATGAAAATAATAGTAGTAATTTTATCCTAGGGTTTGTAAGAAGAATTGAAGACTTTGAAGTTCATTCTTGTGTGACCAAGTGAGGTAGCTTCATACTTGCTCTAATACCATGTTAGAATTCACAAAATTTATTTAAAAAATGAATAGAATTAAACCATGCATTCAAATATTATACATTGAACAAAAAGAAATACAAAAAATAGAAGGATTTGATGGGCACCATTAGGCATCCTACATAATAACTATATCTATAAATAATATTATATAATACTTCGATGATCAAATGAGGAGTGTAAAGGGGTATTTATAACAATTCAAAAATACCATTTACATAAAAAACTTAACCTAATATAACATAACAAGAGGGAGTTAGATTAATTACAAGAAATAAATAGGGTTAACCATGGCCCATAGGGCTTACATAATAAAATATTAGAAATAATAAATACATTGTAAAATAAAAGTAGCCAATGCAATCCAAGAACCCTAAGAATCTAGTAAGTTCTTGAAAGAATAGAGTAATGTCTTCCTTGCTCTGATTTCCAAGAAATATGGGGTAGATAAATTGCAGGACTTTAGACCAATTAGCCTATGTAAAACAATTTACAAAAAAATTAAATGTTGGCCAGTCGATTGAAAAACATCATCTCCTCAATCATTAATGAAGATCAAGGAGGTTATGTGGCAGACAAGCATATTACTGAAAGCATCATTATCATTTATAAAAGAACACATTCTCTTCAAAAAATGAAAGGGTTATGCATGTTCCTTAAGCTGGACATGAACAAAGCCTGTGATAGGGTTTTGTGGTATTTCTTAGATAAGATAATAGAGCTAATGGGTTTTAGTAAAAATTAAGGGCATGGGTTAGTATGTGTATTTCTAACCCCCACTTTTCGATCCTAATAAATAGAAAATATATTGGGTTCTTTCCTTCTACCAGAGTAATCAGGTAAAGAGATCCATTGTCTTCATATCTCTTTATCATTATGGCAAATGCCCTAGGAAGAACTTTGAAAATAAAGAGAAAGGATGGTAATATCAAAAGTCTAAAATATTCATCCATTGGTGAAGTTTTGTCCCATCAACAATTTGTGGATGATGCTTTCTTGCTTGGGGAAGCTACAGAAGAAGAAGCTTTGGAGTTTAAAAAATCCTTGATTCTTATGAAAAAGCTACGGGCCAAAAAGTAAATTATGAAAAATCAGGATTATGTTTTTAAACATGAAGGAAAGTATAAGAGATTAAATAATTAAAGTTCTGGATGTAAGGATGAAGAGTTCCCTATCACCTATTTTGGTTTACCTTTATTTATAGGTAAGATTAAATATGAACTTTGGAATCCGATTATTGATAAATTTAATAAAAAACTTCAAGGTTGAAATGGATCTCTCTTATCCTTTGCGGGGAAAGTACAACTCATAAAATACACACTTCAAAGCCTCCTTATTTATTTCATGTCTTTCCTAAGGTTTTCAAGGAAAGTGGAAGAGAATTTAGAAATAATACAAAAAAAATTCTTATGGGATAGCATTGAATGCAAAAAACGTATATGTCTAGTAGCCTAGGATACCTACTGCTAGCCTTTACATAATGGGGGTATTGGTTTGAGGAAGTTGAGATATCTAAATAGAGCCCTTATAGATAAACATGGTTGGAGGATTTGCACTAGAGCATTAGAGAAATGGACTAGCATTATCCAAAATAAATACTTTGAGGGTATAAAACACTTTATTAGTTGTTCTAATCCTCCACGTGGGTCTATTTTTTGGTAGCATATAATCAATAGCAGAAAATTTGTATGGCAAGGTATAAAATGGAGAGTATGTAGGGGGAGAAAATTGACTTTTGGAAAGACCCTTGGATTCAAGAGGAGCCTTTAGAAAACTACAAAATTTTCATAGATATTAAAGAACATTTAACTAGAACCTATGGTAGGAAAATTAATGGTTACATTCATAGGGTGGATGATTTTCAGGAGTGGAAAATTCTGCAAGAAGATATGCAAGGCCTGGGGGGTAAAGATTTACAATACCTTTTAAAAAGTTATTATTTAGGTAGAGGTTCAAAGGAGGATCAGATAATTTGGGGAAGAAACTAGCAAGGCCAGTACTTGGTGAAGGATGGATATAGAGTCTTGGGTAAAGTAACCTTAGAGAAACCCAAGCTTAAAATAATTTGGAAGCTAAACATCATCCCTAAGGTTGCTATATTTTTTGGACTGCCATTATCAATAATATCCTTATGAAATATAATATGTTCAAAAGAGGAATTGTAGTTCCAACTGTTTGTGTCTTATGTGATAAAGACGATGAGTGAGTGGACCACCTAAATAATGTAGAAACGATATATCTTTTTGAGCTAACTCTTTCATGAGGCCAAGGTGGTAGAATTTTTATGAGGAATTTCTTGGGAAGGCTATTACCACCATATTCTAAATACCATGTTAGACAGTGGTGCAACCCAATGACCAATGAGAAAATTGCAAATGATTAGTACACAAATCAGAGTTCATCATAGATGTATAGTCCGAGGAGGATCATATACCATAACTACCCGATTTTATGGCAGATGTCCATTGGATGAAATCAAAAGGCAATTGGTGACACTGCATTGATGACACCCTGTGCAAAGACATTGAAGCCAATCCACCCTAAATTACTTAAACCTCCATTATTGAATGCCATTACCACCCTGGTTATCTTAGAGTGAAGAATTGCTATGGACGAGCAGAGAGTAAAAGAAAACTCAAGAGAGTGTGTTCCAATGAGTCGAAGTACTTTTTGTGAGTAGAATGACCACCTAGGGAGCTACCTTCATGCCTAAGTACACCCAAGAGGTAGTAAAATTTATCACAGAATAGACACCATATGCTGAGCTCTTCGACGAAGCTACTACCACAATGGAAATGTATGATTTCTCTAGATAGTCTAGGAAAGATAAGAAGATCGCGCCAACCCAATAGTATGAGATTGGAAACACTTGTGTTTGGTGCTTCGAGTCCACCATAGAAAATTCACAATGCTATCCATGGCTACTTGCTGATTTATTCCATAAAGCAAAGAAGTCATAATAAATGGATGCTCCCAGAAGTAATAGGTGGACCAACCATATGGGAAAATTGATATACCCCAAGGTATATTACTCTACAGACCTGATGGTATGGTTGGAAGTAGCCTACAATGAGAATGCCAAGACCTTATGAGACAACAAGGATCGACTAGTGTTCAACATCATGTCCAAGTACATATATAAAGTCTTCAACTTAACGCCCTCAGACACAAAGCACATTTACCAGGTAATTGAAAGGTATTCTTGCCAACTTACTGATTTAGACTCATTTAGAATACTTTTTGATACATATGCAAAGGTAGAATCCAAATTCCCAATTAGAAAAACTGCATTCAAACCCTAGGTCAGAGATTTTTGTGACATGATTAATATCCTATTGGGAGTACAAGAACTTAGTGTGGTATGGAGGGATATCTTGTACCTGGTAATACAAAGTAATAGGAAAATAAATCCCCCCATTTATGCCTAGGAACAAGAGTTGAGTGATAAAATGCACACACAGTAAAGGTAGTCCTAAAGTAGAGGAAAAAAATGCCTTATTTATCTCACTATTCAATTCTCATGCACCTATTGGCTGGGCAATTAGGAGATGAAAGTAAAAATAGGCTAGGGTCCAACGATAGTCCATATATCCAGAATAGGTTTTGGAGGATACATGAGGGGTGCACTCATTTAGGATGGTTTTGTGACAATTTCATGGTGGAAATTCATTGGATCCTAATAGGTGACATGCCTGAGAGATTAGGTCCTGGAATAAAAGCTTTCATTAAAGAAAAATATATAGGGGATTACTTCTTCTCAGAAGGCTTCACGTATATTAGGCTTTATGGGGCCAAAATTCCTCCTAAGATGTTACCTATGTACTGCCCTTTCTCCCTAGCCACCTTGGAACTGGTAAGGCATGTTGTAGAAGAAGCTAAAATAAGGTAAGCAAAGAAGCATGGTCGAGTCCCCTAGCTCAAATTTCCCTGCAAATTCATATATTACATATTCACAGGGTATCCAACCCTGTACAAGGGTATGTATGATTTAGAAAACTTAGACTTCAAATAAATAACTTGGAGATCCTATGATCATTTTGGAAAATACAAGTAAATGATAGCCCATAAATATGCTTGGGTCAAACATAGGTAGGAACAATATGAGGAGGAGATTTTAAAGGCTATAGAAAAGGGGAAAGATTTACATAGAGTATGGGAGGAATTCCCTTATGCTCACAAAGGTAATTCACAAGTTCAAACACCATATGAATACCTCTCAAAGCTGAACACAATAAGAAGGGTTTATGTGGATTCAGCAACCCCTATTTCCCTACTCCCACTCAAGCAATTAAGAAGATCCTATATTAGAAATTATAGAAGAGCAAGACATCGATCAAATTGAGGTCACGGTGAGTATTATCGATGGTGAGTAATAGATAGCTCAGTTTATACTAAGACGGTTGGGGAGAGAAATGGCACAAAGGAAGCACCCAAGAAATTTTATCCCGAAAGTGTTTCACTAGGTAAGAATACTATCCCTACTGTTTCCATTCTCTTGCATGAGTTTCATAATGCTTACAACTTGTTTAAGTTACATACCCTTATTGGGTATTTTTTGGGTAGAATTTCCAATGGTACCCTCATTAGGTCATGGGTGCAACAAGTTTGGGGTACACATGGTGTGACAATTGAGAATATTTAGAATATCACCATGGGTTATTTCCTTTTTCACTTCCTTAATCCTTCTCAAGGTTAAAAAGTGTTATCTAAAGATCCCTAGATAATGAAAAATTCCTTGTTAATTTTACAATCTCATGACTTCACATCCAGTAACCAAGCTAAGCTAGAATTTCCTATGTGGATTGAGTTTTTGGGTTTACCTGTCCCATTTTGGGATTTTTTGCAAGCACTCGCATCTTCCATTGGAAAGTTAGTATGTATTAAACCTCAATGGTTTTTATTAGCTTGCCCTACCAAGTGGGCTTGTGTCAAAGTTGACCTCACCAAAGACCTATCGAAATTCATAGATATCTAGATTGGTGATACCTCCATTAGGCAACTTGTAGCCTATATAAATTTACCGAATACTTGTTATCATTGCTAGTCTATTGCTCACAAGATTCGAGATTATCCATTGATGGAGTGGAAGTTAAAATAGATCCAACCTCCTTCGACTGCCCTGGTAGCTCAGTCTAATGAGGCCTAGGAACACCAAGGTAACTAAAATTAGTTACTACCAAGAAAAATCATGCTTTTAAGCACTCTAAGCAGGCCAATCCCTCTGTGCAGCCTACTCAGACTAGACCCGTTGATACCTAGGTTATGCAAGCCCCCACTAACTTTGTGTAGTCTTCTAAAGCCATCACGATGAGTGTTGTTAATATGTAACCCATCATGCAAGTTGTAGGGGACCCGAATGCTACTCTACCCACCCCTATAGTTACACAACTACCACCTTTGTCATCTTATCTTTGGTCTAGCCCTACATTCACCTCGATTGTTGCAAAGTCTTGTCCCACTACCATGACAACTTTTTTATCGGTTATGCCCACATACTCTATGGTTGTGGAGCAAAATGATTTTAAATGTTTACCATTCTCGAAGCCCCTCGAGGGACAACTTGGACCTAAGCTTTGATAAGCATCACTAGCATGATGAGTTTATTCTCCAAATGTCCTCAGATGAGGGTAATTTTAGTGGAGGTGCTAATTCCTTCAGTTCACTTCAGGGCCTAGGTGATTTAGAGGATGTCATGGATATTATGAATCCTGACAAGTCCTCTAGATATCTATAAATTTTGGTGGATAGACATTGGTCCCAACCCTTTTAGTGTCACAAACACCTAGATGATGGATTTGGTCCTTCCTCTTGCTAGAAATTTGGGTGGGATGTTTGACCCATTGCTTCTACGCTAGTTTTTGGATGGGGTGACACTACTACTGCTTCAATTTTTGTTTGTCATATCTATGCACCTACCGCTTCTCATCAGACTCTGGTTGGTGATAATGTAGAAGAAATATGGAATATCAGTTGAAATAAAGTAGATGAAGTAGGCGAAGGTAATCAATTCGATACCTCAATAGAAGTGAAACTGCTTACATTTCTTGTTCTTCATGGGATCCTCCCATGTGTTCTCCTGATGATAATTAAAGGTATTCAACTTATTTCCTGCCCTCACAAGCCATCGAAGGTATACTTCTAGAACACTTCTTTGAGACGTTCGTAGTAAGTTATCGAAAGGTAGGTACCTTATGGCTATCAAGTTTGACATTTTTGATAGAGGACAAGATTTTTCTTTGGACTCTTGTTGTGGATGACAATGGAATGTGTTTGGGCTTTGTGCTTTGGCCTCTTGGGTTTTGGTCTTTTTATGTAATATTAAACATTCAAATTTTTAAACATTAATGTAATATTTATTCTAAAATTCAAAATAAATTTCAAACTAACATTTATAATGTTATATAATATGTTACTTATCATATAAACTTTTTATTTTAAGGCTTTAAAAAAACTTTTATATGAATATGAATAGTTCACAGTACTTGTGAAGATCAGACTATCAAAATATAATATAATAGAAACATGTCTCATGAGGATAATAAAATATTTAAAATTTTATTATATAATTTATTTATTTAATTTATTTTATTTTATTTATATAGGGAATTGGTAACATCTCAATAATTTTGTACTATCCACCAGGATTCAAATCTTGGAGTTGTCCCCTATACTATCTTGTTGTTATCAAAATTTAATTATATAATTTTATTAATGTTTATCAAATAATATATAATAGTGGGGATTAAATGGTATCATCACACTGAGTTATATTTCTCAACTTTTAAGGATGATACCAAGAATCTTTGTAAGCAATACATATATAATTGTGAATTTGTAATACATTATATGGTTATAATTCATAATGTAATATGGATGGGATCCATTTTTTTTAATTTATCAAAAAACCCCTTGCAAGGATGCCTTAGTATGAGAAACCATGACCATGGAGTTCTACATTGTCAAAATCACCAAGAGTCACACCTAACCCTAACCACACCAGCATTATCAATTGGATTTTGGGTACCCAATATGCATTTGGTAGGGTGGATATTCAAACTAGGGACCTCCCTTGGAGGATTACCCTACCCTCTCCAACTCACCTACAACATGTGGGTAGGATGGGATCCATTTGAATTACATATAATTAATTTTAAAAAATACATAGTATGTGGGTGTAGGTCGATCTGATCACCCACATTCACAAATCCTTGCAAACCCAATTGGGTTGTGTTTTTGTTAAAATTTTGCTAAATCAATAGCACAATTATTGGACAAAAAAGTACCATCTTTGTACAAGTTGAAGACCGGAATAAGTTCCTGATAAAATTTGGCTACAAAGTAGTGGAAGTCAATCCCGAGAACTATAGGGAAGCTTGATACCAAATAACACCTAGCCAAACCTAAAATTGGGATAAGGTAGGATAATTCGATACTTAACAATAGTGTTGGATTAAATTTGTATCTAAGGATGGGACCTAGCATATGAAAGAAGAAACTAGGCATTTCCAAAAGGTGATGAAAGCACAAGGGCAACAAAATTCCGGTATATAGAGTTCATCACAATGTCAGATTTGAAATTTGACTAAGGTAGAGAGCTCGAAATGGAAAATAGCCAGAGTTGCAAAGGTTTTGATGTCATCATAGATTGAAAGTGATCCAACATCCAACACACTATCGAACTAAAAATTTAGCTAATTGTGGGGATCAATCTAGAAGGTGGTCAAAATTTTGGAAGAATTGACATCACCCAAAGAGATGAAAAGTCTAGTGTCCAATATCCAAAGGTGCTCCTCATTAGACTCATAATTTGGTTAAGTGTGAAGATATGGTTGAACTTCTGGGTAAGCTAACATCATCAAGAGAGTCAGAAAAGTATGGCATTAAGATACAATGTTGGACTCAAAATGTTCTTAAGACAAAATATGACATAAAGGATCATATTTATCTAGCATTAAATGAAGATCTTCTAGACCTATCCTTGTCAATTTGATTTTTGCATACCAACCAGCTACCCAGATCAAATTTATCTAAATCAATCATGAAATGGAAATACAATAGAATGAAGTCACTACACCAAAAAAGAGCCTTAATGACAGCTAAAATAAGGTGGTTTTTTATGACAAAAAAATCCTCCGTAATAGACCCTAAAAGGGTAGTTTAAAACTGCCCTCTCAGTGTAATTGCACTCTTAGGGTCACCCTAAGAGGGCAGTTTTAAACCACCCTCTTAGGGTGTTTTTGAAAGAGCAATTAAAACATATTTGTTTTGCTTTTCATTACTCCAAACCCACCTCTCCAAACCACAACACCCTTGGAAAATCATTTCTTTCCACTTTTCGTCATGCCAAACGTACTCCGCCAAACCGCCAAACCCTTGGTAAATAATTTCTTTTTGATTTTCATCATGAATCTTAAATTTACCTCAATTGGCTTCTCTATTTTTCTTCCTAAAAACAAGTGAGAGGGATGAGGCCTTCAAGAGGGTGTAGAAGAAGAGCATTTGCAAGTTCTTGATCACCCATTTTGTAGATAAAATCATTGTTGGGTTTTTGTAGGGTATTCTCCGCTACTTTTTTGGCTCTCAATATTTTAGGGTTTTTGATCCATTCCAATCATAGTTTATGAGGTGAGTAAATCTTGGTTTCACATGTATTTTTTATTTTTATTTTGGTCTTCTGGATCACATTTTGATTGAGAAGGGATAGGATTGCTTGCTTTTTTATATCTTAAATTATTCTATGAAATTTAATGGTGGTTTATTTGATGGCTTGAGTTAGGGTTTTGGATGAAGGTTTTTTAATGGTGGTGTGGGTACAAAGAGATGATAGTTTATTCTTGGACAAGAGACAATGAGGCAACTGCTTGGTGCTAATATTCTTATATCTAGTCTCCAAGGGCTTGGTGTTGAAGTGGGTACGTATTGTAGTCATATTATTTGCTGAATTTTATTAGAACTTAGGATTCAAAATGTGCAATTTTTCATTTTTGGGTTTTGATGAGTGGACACAATTGAACTTGCTTATGCATAATGAAAATGATGCTTTATAAGAAGGGATTGAGGTGGATTGACCATGGACCATGACAATCTATAAATACCTGCTTAAGCTCTCTGTAACCATGCAAAATTTTATAATATCCTCTCTATTAATGTAAAAATATTATTTAGTTTGGTGTTTATGCTTTTGGGTCTCTTTGTTTCTCTATCTGTGTCTTGGTGTTTCAATGTCTCTCCTTGTCTCCATATTATTATGTTGTGATTATGAGGAATATTCAATTTAGGTTGGGGGAAGGGGTGGGGGGTTAGGCTATTCTAGAATGTGTTGTGAAAAAATCTATATATACCTGACTAGGGTTATGCATAAGGGGTTGGACTTGAAATGCACTAGTAAAAAATGGTGAATCCTAATCAAAATCAAGGTGAATATTGGCGAATTCTAAGCGAATAAAATCAATCATCTTCCCACAAAAATTTGGGGTATTTGAAGCCCTAAAATATAAGGTCATATTTGGGTTAAATTTTAAACTATTAAATCACCTTATAACTTCATAAAAATACCACCATTAGATCATGCTTGAAAAGAGCTTTCCAACAAGTACAAATATGTCTATGTTTGGATATATATTGTGGTGAATTGAACCTAAGAAACAATTGGTCCTAAAAATTTTAGGTGAATGGGCCGACGTCGAGGGTCCTCATATTCACCAATTTCTAATTTTGAAAATCCTAATATTCACCCAATTTGAGAATATTCACCACTATGCATAACCCTATATACCTCTATCTCCATATTCTTATGTTGTGATTATGAGGAATTTTCAATTTAGGTTAGGGGAAGGGGTGGGGGGTTAAGCTATTCTAGAATGTGTTGTGAAAAATTCTATATATACCTTTGTCCAGGGATGAAGCAAACCAAGCCAGCTCTATGATATGTCTTGTGTAGTCTTAATTTTTTGTTCTTTTTTTTTGTTATATGTTATGGATCTCTCTTATCTTAGCCTAAAAAAGGATTTGTGCTATTTTATTTACTATATACAAGACGATTTTGTAGTGCAATAGAAAAGGGTTGTTGTCCATTAAATTGTGTAATTATCTTAGAAAATATGTGACATGCCAACATGATATTTTAGGGTTTTTGATCCATTCCAATCGTAGTTTATGAGGTGAGTAAATATTGGTTTTGCCTGTGTTTTTATTTTTATTTTGGTCTTTTGGATCGAATTTTGGCTGAGAAGGGATAGGATTGCTTGCTTTTTTATATCTAATATTATTCCATGCAATGGTGGTTTATTTGATGGCTCGAATTAGGGTTTTGGATGAAGGTTTTTTAATGGTGGTGTGGGCACAAATAGTTGATTTGATGTGGGTTTGGTAGTGGCAGACTTGGGTCGGGGTTGGTTTACTATTATTTAGAGTTAAATGTGGGGATTATTTGTTTTTTATACAATGAGGTTTATTTTGGTTTGGTGGTATATTTTTTAGATATGGTTTTTGGATGGTCGTAATTTGTGGTAGGTGTGGATTTTGGAGAGTTGATTTGATGTGGGTTTGGTGGTGTTTGATTTAGGTTTGGGATTTTTATTAGATACACGGATTTAGAGTTTTGTGTTGGAAGGGGGTTATTTTTCAATGGTGATTAACATGATAATATGGACATTATAAATATTATGTCAATTGGTGGAAAGATGAAGATCATGTTTTGAGGCATTGGCATGTTTTGCATGGAGAAAATTTTGAAAATTCATAAATAGAATTTAAAGCTTGGAATTGCATGTGGTTTGGTAATATCATTCGAAAAACTTAGATAAATCAGAGTCAACTTGCAGAAGTTCAATAACATATCTTGCAACAGGACTTTGTATGTGTGTGTGACACAACACGTTAATCTGCTTAACACCTTGACCTCTTGCAAAGGACACAAAACTACCATATTAAACCAATGTGACAGTCAAGTGTACTTGCCCTTCCTCTTTAGAAAAACAAACAACTTAGTTGGCTTTGAGATGTCAATTTATAAATGCATGGTCTATTCTAGGATTGGATAATTGACTTATATACTTTAGACTCTAGAAGCATGCAATAGTTGGATCGAGTTCCATATTGGAGTCGACTAGGCTTGAAATTCGATAGGCAAATACCCATGTTTGAGTAATTTTCATGTCAAATTACCGATAAAATATATATGCACCAGGTGAAGTTCAACATTTTAATATGTCCATCACATGTACATCCATATTTTAAAAATACACATCATATATGTTTATGCACTCCTATTTTTGAGGAGTACCACTCATTTATATATACATATTATATATATATTTATTTATTTATTTTAGAAATATAACTTAAAAAAAAAAATTGTAGGTGTGTATGGCTGAATGAGTACATTAATATTGCTTATATCTATAATTTTGACTTGTAATATTGAATTTAAATGTACGTAAAGGGTCGATGCAATTTTAAAACATTTAGAACCTAGGTTGATTGTCAAATTTCAGGCCTAAGCCTTGCATGAACTTTTTGTGAAGGTGTAGCAATGTTAGGAGCTGAGGCCATTCCAATATTTGAATATTATAAATATGTTAAAATAAAAATATAATAACAATAAAGAAAAAAATCTAATAGTAAATATTATATTTACAAGAGGACTTTTGGTACCATTTAAATTGGATTTGTGTTATGATACCATTTAAATTGGATTTGTAATGTTACACAACTTTAGAAATTATTAAATTTAGTTTTTTAAATTTAAATAATAATAATAATTCCTTAAAAGTACTCTTAAATTCTATTTTTTTTTTATAAACATAGTGAAGAGTAATTAAGTAGGATCCTAATTAAAATCTAATGTTGAGCTTTTTATGTAATAGTAACTCTCTAGTAAAAATTCAAGTTACAAATTTTATTAAGAAATCCCAAGCTAGGTATTTGCATAGTGTTACTTTAGTTAGTATACCCCAAGTGAGATGAGGTTAATATATGATAGTGATGTATGCAAAAAATGGTGGGTGTAGCAAGAAATACAAAGAATTAAACCAATGAGAGTTGATAATAAGGTTAGATCTCATAAAGTTGTGGGCAAAAAGTGGTTTAAAATGAGGTCTCTCAATGTGAAAATCTAGGCTTACACATTTGTTTGCTTAACTGTCAAGATGATGAAAATGCAATTGAATCAGCACATGCTTGTAGCTTAAACATGATCCTCAAATCCTAACCTATTAATTAAAACCAATTGAAATTTTTCTCTAAAGGTTAACAACCATTAACATTGTGAGTTGGTATCCTAACCTATTAATTAAAACCAATTGAAATTTTTCTCTAAAGGTTGACAACCATTAACATTGTGAGTTGGTACATCAAAGGAGGGAAATGAAATGTCATGGGCCCAAGAACTTTTTATGCCTATTTTTTAGGCTATAAACTCATTCTAGTGTGTGTGTTTTTTGGAAAAATCAAATCTCCATGCCATGTACATGCACACATACACATATATTAACAAAATGAAATGAGCCTTGAAAAATCAAACCTCCAATGTTGTTCTCTTCCACAATGAAATGAGCCTTGAAATCTGGTCTGAAATTCTCAACAAAGTAGATTATAAATAATTGTTTTGGAGTTCTCTAATTCCTCCACTTTTTTGCTTTGAATCAATCATCTCTAGACTCTCTTTCTCTCTTCTCCTACATCTATTTTTATTCTTTAATATGCCTACTCTCTTGGGCCTCTTTTTATTCCTCTTTATTTATCTATTTGTGCAACCATAGCAACAAAATATTTCTTCTTAGGAGAAGAAACAAAAGAAGTAATCCTTTCTCCCAATTTATACATTTCGTGTGACTCACCATAATGGATAGAAGTAATAGTTTTAAATCCCATGTCTATATCCTTAATTACCCAATGATCCATCCAACATTCTACCTTTTTTTTAAAGGAAAACAAATATTTTATTTTATAGATTTTTTGAGAACGACCTTTAAGATATAATACAAACTTTTTCCAATGCCCCACAACCGCATGGCTTGCAATGCCAAAAATTGATTGCGTGGATTACTAGGGATCCATGGATGGAATTATCATGCCTTGCCATCTTTATAAATACCTTGCTTACCATAACTACTACAGTGGAGCCACTTCAAGAAGATAATTAGTTGTTGAGTCCATCTTCCTGTTGGGAGAGCATTATGTACCGGCCTCCAAATGGGAGTAAGACCATGTAATCTAGGTGGACCCCAACCACTTTTGCAAGACTATGTCCAATAGGAGTTTATCAGCAAAAAGTCACAACACCAAAGTTTCACTAGTTGCAATGCCTAAGCGACCCAGGAGGAATGTTGATTTCTAGTAGTGAATAAGACATGTTGGGGATGACATCCAGAGCAGATTTGTTGTGCAAAAACTGACATTCAAGATATCATACCCCATTGAGTCCATATGATCATTGTAACTGCAACAAACCTTTGAATTTGATTGACCAGTGGCTACTATCAATTTTGAATAAATGGCTTCCCTTGATCAAAGGGCATGTTGGGCAAAGACTTGCACCATTTTGATTTCAGCATTATATTATCATACCTGAATCATTGTTTATAGGCACTCTACAAGGAATATTGTCACTTCCCTAGAAAGTAGATTGTCTATTAAAACTGCCCACTTAGGAGACAAAAAGATCCTATAAACCATGCTTAAAATATTCACCCAATATCATAAATAGCTACATTCTTGTCATTCTATGGTAAGCATTCTTAGCTACCTAATCAATTCTAATATTTATTTTTTCTTATTTTTATTTTTTATTTTTTAATTATAAAGAAAAAATTATGCAGTACTCTTTATAGAGTGAGGCTTCTTCAGTTGAAACCTATTTGTAACTCTGCATCAAATGTTTCATTCTACTTTTTTATTCATTGAGTAATGTGTTAAATAGACAAGATGTTAGGGCCAATATTAGAAACATGAAGTACATCATCAAAAGAAGAAGATCCAATATTGATCTCTCCACATCTTACAACCTAGAAAGAAGAGTCATCTATAATAACAACACACTTATTTGAATGTTTGTACCCCTGTAGGAGATGTTCGTGCTTTTTCATGTGCCTTGTTACCCCTAAATGTAAAATCCACTCATCTAAAGCAATGGACATCCAATTATGGGACCATAAAATGTCCCATATAATGAGAAAAGTAACACCTCTTATTCCCTTATGTGTGGATAATTAGTGGATTAGGATGTAGTTGTAGAAATATAATAGCTAACTTAAGTGTAGGATGTATTACTTGGTTGTTTCAAATTAGTTCATATGATCTAGATATTTGCATATACTAATACCTTTTGGAACTTGGAAGATAGAATTTTAGCTTTTTAGGTGATATTTTATTCTGGAATGCTAAGACATGAGTGCCAAAATTTCAACAGTCTTTATGTGCCAGAATGTTGACAAACCATGATCACCAAAATTCTAGCAGATCCTATATGCCAAAGTTTTAACAAATACCATGCATTGGAATTTTGATAGGCTATTTGTGCTAGAATTTTGGAGATGATAAATTTTTATCCCAAAAAAGTAGGAAGCTCCAAAAAATTAGGAATCATGAGAAATCAAGAAAATATGGGGAAAAGAGAAAAATGCCAAAAAGGGAAATATACACCAACTAGACCAAAAATAGATAGACAAAGATAACAAGAATGTGGATTGGCACACTTAGTGCTTGCAAGAAATAAGGAAAAAATCTCAAAGATATTTTAGATATATGGAATGTTGTTAGAAGACTTAGACATACTCAAACATGAAATTGTTAAAATATAGCAAAATAGTTGCATGTCTTATCAAATCTGAGTAGAAATAGGATCTAAGAATAGATTTAGCTATCAATAATGGATAAGAGATCAAATTTATTATAGGGTTTTCTAAAATTAATATAAACTATTGAGGGACTGATAGTATAAATAAACCCTCCCATTGTTTGACTAAATTTTTTTGAAGGAGATAATTTTTGTATGAATTTCTAAAGTTAATAAAATTTTGGAGCTACTTTCCCATATTCTTGTTGTTGTGTTGTAGTGAGTTGTGTTAATATTCTACCATGTAAAGAGAAAGGGTATGCTCTATTACAAGATAGAAGCTTTTTAATTTACTTTTATATGTATGTTTTCAGGTATAAATTTATTTTATATTTTCCATTAGTATACTTTCTATTGCAAATAATATTTCTATCTAAGTTTTCTATAGTTTAACCAAGGCCTAGGAATCTCTCTGTAGCTACAAATTAGTTTTATAATCTACTTTGCTAGAATTCATTTAACAGATCTTGGAAATCAAGTAAATCCAGTGATTCACAATGAGATAGAAGTGCAAATTTTTGCTTGCTAGCCCTAGTTTCATATAAAATCATGCATACAATATACAAGTGCTTTCCAACTCACATGCACACATCAACTTGAAGCAACCATATGACAAAGACAAACACAATGACATCCACACAACACAATTTACATGGAGATATTTTTTTCAAAGAAAAACTTCCATGGTAGAAGCTTAGAATTTTTTATTGTCTTTGTAAGATGTAAATTCCATGGAGCCCCCTTTCAGTGGGTATAAGGAAATGAGATGGCATGAAAAGATGATGGCTAAAAGACATTCCCAAATTTTTCCAAAAGTGGGTGGCTCTATATAAAATTTTAAAAACACAAAAAATATTTTAAAATATATAAATCAAAATGAAAAACATTTAAAAATGCACAAATATAAAGTACTTATTAATTTTCTCATTGCAAATGATAAAAATGTTATTATGGTTCTTTATTTATATTTCATACTTTGGAGTCCATAACTTGAGGTTCTAGATCAAATGTCATTAGTTCGACCAGTTAGATTCCTCAACTTTCATGAAGGAGAGCAAGGTTCTAATCTTGTCAAGCAATACATGCATCATTGCCATGTTGTTGTAATATGACTATGTGGTCATGATGTAATACAATGGGTCCTATTTCAATCCCATATAAACCATTGAAAAAAAACTTGAGGTTCTAGGCTACTATCTGACATAATCACACCAAATCTAAAATATTATGACAATAATTTCTAACAACCTTTTAAAATAGGCTCCACTGTATTCTTCAGCTATTTCTCGCTCCACCTCTAAATGCTCATTAATGTCACTACTATCACTAAAATTAGGTTGATAAAAAATAATCCCATGGATAAGAAGCACTCCTTGATCTTGTGATCATCATTAAGAAACACTCTACTAGGCAATTTGCATATACAATTTCTAATTTAGTGTATAAGTTGTCATGGATAGATTAGTGTCCATCTTGTCCCATATCTATTGTATAATTCCTTGAAGTCGCTCATATAAGATCAAATTAGAATTCTATGAGTTTTTCCATGGCTATTTTGATCTATTTGATCATTGGTGGATGTGTCTCCTACACTTGGATTATATGCACTATTATCATCGCACTTGGATTATATGCTCAACCCACATCTACTAGTTGATCATTAGTTGATTTCATAATTAACCATATTTACTATAATTAGCTACAGCTCAACACCCAAATGTTGAGATCAGATTACTGTTGTATGCCACACAACACACTCAGTTGTCAAGTTGAGTGGAACCATACCTAAATATGTCAAGAAATTTGCTATTGTGGATGTGGGTTTTGTGGTGTTAGATTTAGGTCAAGGTTGATTTTTTATTTTTAAGAGGTAATTTAGGGATATTTATTTGATATATGGAGCTAGGCTTCTATGGAGGGAGGGGTTTGTTTAGCAATGATGATCATTTTAGATTTGGTGAAGATTTTTTTATTATAGGATCTGGGCTATTTTTTTAAGTTCTTTGGTTAAGGGGTAATTCTGTATCTTTTGTTTGATATATGTACTAGGTTTTTGTGTGTATTGAATATTGTTCTAAAATGGTGGTTTCTTTATGGCTATGTAATATATTATTGTACCTACTACTTAAAAGGATATTCCTATAGTATCTTATAACTTTTATGATGAATACACTAAATTGGTTTATGAATGGATAAGTGATTCCTAGAATGTATAGGTCTTTAAGCAAAAAAGAATGAGGTTATGTGTGACATTGATATATTATTTTCCATACTTTTGTAGATTTCACAAAAATATTGAAATCCCTACAAAAGTATTAGGTAGTGCTTCTGTGTCTATTTTTGTTTGATGATGTGTCTGAACAATATTCAAAGTGGCAATATGTATAAAAAAAGAACAAGAAAGACACCATAAGTAGCTGAAGATGTCACAATACATAAAGTCAGTGATAGAGGCCTTGCATGTTAGTAAGTACTTGAAATTTTTTAGTGTTGTTTAATAGTGGTTGACCTAGGAAAATTAGAATTGATCATGGTTTTATCATCGACTATGATGTATTACTGGTGGAAGATACCAACTATGGAGTTCCATGAGTGAGGAATATAAGGAGGTGATCCATAACATAAATGAGTCTGGTAATGAGAATAATTGAAATGAGGTGATCCATAACATAAATAAATTTAATGGTAAGAATACTCGTAATGAGGCTAACAATGGTTTGGCTAACAAACAAGGTATGTATATCACATAAGAAATTTGCTCATGATGTTGTTTACTCATTTTTGTCATACTATATGGCATAATGATGTTTGTATGGTGTCGACATTATAGGTTTTGATGCTAAGTCATCACACATTTCAAATGGTGAATATCATAGAAAGAGAGATCTAACAAGATATCAACAAATTCAAGCAACACAGATAATGTGAAGTATATTTGCAATCTAAATAGACAACCCATGGAAAAAAATTCTATTAAGTTTACATCTTTCTTGGGGGTGATTTTGAGGGAGATTATCCTTATCATCTATACAGGTTGGAGAGAAGTCCCAATGGAAGTTAAAATCCAATTATGGATACTCATTACGGTAACTTTCTATCCAATGGAGTTCCTAGTGTCCATTTTTGAATACTTATATAAATGTTGTGTCTAATAAGATACTGGTTTGATGCAAAAAAAATATATCATTTCGGACCCAATGAATAAATGGGTCTTCATGACCATGGACAAGCAATGGTGTGAACATAAGCATCGACTTGTGAAAAACCACTATGATAAGTATGATAATGACGTAGATATAATTACTAATCTCCCACCTCGTGTATCACAAGAATATTGGGAAACCTTTGTGAATGGTGGGAGAAGTGCTAACTTTAAGGTAAGTACCAGTCAATCTGCTATGATAGTTCATATCATTGTTATGTTCATGTGAATTTTTATGACCTTGCTCTCCCTAATGAATTTATATATTGGTTTCTTCATTGTGTTGTAGGTGGTGAGGCAAAGGAACAAATAAAATAGATCTCACCAATCCATCATGCACATTTGTAATCAAAGAGGATATGCTTGACTGGAGCATGAAATGGTATTCTATCATACTCATCCATTATATGTGACAAACATAGCTATATAGTTTTTCATATGACTTATCCCCGTATCTCTCCAACTATATATCTTGTAGAGGAAGAGCCAAATAAATGCGAAAACTCCACTACAAAAGGTAATTGTGTGGATGACAACTCATAAAAATTATGGAGGTCTTGTTTCACTAGAAGTTGTAGAGACAATCATAAGTGGCATTCACTTGGAAATAGCAATATGTCAAACTTCAAACCATTATTATATCGATTGTTTTTTTAACATGTTACTAGTTAACTATGCATGTGGTGTTGCCAAAAAAAATGGATGATGCAATATCATCTACGAGATTTGTAAATAAATATATTAAGGATGATGTCCTCACCAAGGTTTTAGGACCCAAAAGACCAATTTGGATTTGGGGTGTCGATAAAGGAGTAACACCAACTACTTTGTTTGTTGGTGAAGGTTACATATATATGTTGCACCAGATGCAAAAGTATATAGTAGAGAAAGAGAAAAATTTGGAAGAGAAGATTGTAGAGATTGAAAAAAGTTGGAAGAGAAACTTGTAGAGAAAAATTAATAGATTGATTTTTTTTTGAGATGGCTTTCATAGATAGAGGTGTGTCAATTTTTTCATGATTTCATATTTTAAATATTTACATGTTGCACCCCTAAAGTTGTAATGATCCCTTGCTTATAATTCCATAGGTAGCATCACTACATGCTACCCCTATAATTGGACACAACATTGGTGGTCATGATAAAGGCACAGGTAGCTTCTCAATACCTTCTATACTAGAGTCATGAATAGTACAACTATTATTTCAAATGTAAAATGGTTGACTTAGTTTGTATTATATGCTAATTGCTATGAAGTGAATTTATCTAGGCTATTGATTTTCCATTTATAGACTAAAAATGACATCGATCACTCAAAATAAGAGAAAGAATTGCTACTTGACTCAGATCCATAAGGATAACATAGTGGTCAAAGGCATGATGATCAATACTAACCCTGGAGACCTTGTACATGGTGAATTTTTGGGTGAAGGTTATTGGAAATTTAAGGTGCACATTTCCTATAAAAAGGAAACAACCTTGTTTAGAAGGAATGATGAGATGACCACAATGAAGAATGGTGTGGGCTCCTTCATTGCCTGGCATATATTAGATATTATTTACAGCTAAATGCCATGTTGTAGCAATATTGTATTTCCATGTTATAGTAGTATTGAAAATACCATATACGATTTAGTTTTAATGTTATCTCGGATATTTCATTCTTTTATTTTATTTTATTATTTTTTTGATTGATGTCCCACTTGGTTCGGATAGAATAAAAGACAATCCATTTATTGTAGCATCACAATCCAAACAAGTCTTTTATGTAAATGATCCACTTGATACCAGTTGGTATGTGGTTCTCACTTCACCTCAAAGAGGGATCAAAGAAACATCTGAGGCAAAATATATCTATGAATACAAAATCAAGCAACACCAATACAAACTATGAAATGGAAATAAACACCATAACACATAAAGATTGCACAATATGAATTTATTTATTATTGTAGGTGGATCTCAATTGTTACAATCAATATGCCCCAAATGTGGGGTTTACAATGCTTATTTTTGATACATAAAGTTATAGTACTAGGGTTCTTCAAAACTCTAATGAAAATAATGGGTGGTGTGTTCATGCTTGATTCGATACCAACATATTTGTGGGTGGGCTTGTGTATCTTGAAGGGCCACCCAAGCTTCAACAACTTCCAATAAATGTAGTTCTTACACTTGCACACAACCAACAATAACAAGGATTAGTAATATTTGTGAGGGCTCCACTGCATGAGACCCTTAGAAGCAATAAAATAACTAAACCCTAGTATTGCAATGAAAGTTGTAACAAATCATAAAACATAAAATAAATACAATTAACTTTTACCTTGTCAATGAACATGATGTTTCTATTTTTTGCTTATGTAAATGCTACCACTTAGGGTTGCAAAGATGCCCTAAAGGTACCTGAGGATCGTAGGACTATAGATATGGAATGGTAAATGCCCACAAGCACTCAGTCATGATCAAAAATACCTAGAGGTACTCGAAGAGCTTTAGTGGGTGCTTGATAGGCTCTGGAGGGCATTTTATGGCTAAGGAAAGGGTTGCATAACCAGATCTGGTTTGCACTAGGTGGGCAACAATGAATGCACAAGATGCGAATGATAACGTTGGGGGGTGAGGATGAAAATGATAGGGCTAGGGTTTAAGACCTCCAAGAGGAACTTAGGAATATTAGAAACTCACAAGTGTTAGGGAACTAGAGAGCTTAGGGAATTTAGAGAACTCAAAGAGAGCTTAGGATACTTAGAGAACTCAAAAGTCTTAGGCATTGAGTTATCAAAATGACTCCTCTTTACAATCTTCCCTTAAACATGTCAAGGTTTTGACAACACAATTTGAGCAACCAAGATTAAAACATGAGGAAGGAAGGATATTAAATCTGGTCAAGTGGCATGGATTAAGACGATTGGATGACTAAGATTAAAACATGATGGATGGCTGGGATTAATTCATATAAATATAATATATAAAATATTAATATTTAAATATATTAGACAAATATATAAATATATGTAAATAATGTATAATTTTAGTGTTTACATATGCCCCTTTTTGTACCATGTTGCGTAAAACACAATGTGGTGCAAAAATACGAGATACCTGATTTGGCTTGATGATGAAGAAACTTTCTTTCATTGGAATGCAAAAATGATCTTTGAAGATAAAATAATTTTGCATGTGTAGCTTACCTCCTCAATTGGTGTATGAGTGAAGAATGAATATCATGAGCCAATTGATAGAATTATGTATGTGAATTGTGCAAGTGTAAGCACATGGTGTAAATGTAGATGATATGAATGATGTAAGTGTGGATGATATGAATGATGTAAATTGATACCATTTTTGCCCCAACGAAGAGAGAGGGTTGGTGTAAATGCAAGTGATTGATTTTGTTTTTTCCCCAATAGAGAAAGGGGTTTTTGCCAAGTGTAGATGCCATGATCATGTAAGATGTATCCCATTGTGGAAAATCAAAATCAAATTTTGTTTACCCCAAGTTTGGGGTGATTCCATGTTGTTGAATAAATTATATTTTGGTATCATTGAAATGCAAAGTGATGAAAATGTAAAATATTAGGAACCAATCACCCTAAGATCGAATGATTGCTAGGAGGCCTCTCCTAGATGACTATGCATAATTCCTGATTATTGAAGAGAATTATGTAGTGTGATTTATCCATGTTTCAAGCCCCACGGACAAGGCCATCAATGACAACTATTGAGCAAATTGGTCTTGACATAGTCTCACTCATAAAATGAGGGACCAAAAGTGATTTTTTTTAATAGTGAGATATATGATTATGAATATGACCAAGTTTCCTTATGGTGATTTATTCATCTTACCAAATTGCATGGATGCAAATTATTGCAATCGCAAAGGAGATAAAATAGACCATTAGATACGAGATTCACTTGAATTTGTATATGAACTTGGAAAAATATGCAAATGCAATAATTGATTCATGAAAATGATGTTGAAATGAAGATTTGATGATGAGAATGATGATTATGGTTATTTTATGAAAATTTGGACTGTCGTGATGTGTTTTGTAACTTATTAAGCCATTTTGCGTCTTTTGGGAGTAAACAAAAATATGCATCCAAATCAATTTTAGTTTTCACAAAACATGATATGATGATGAGATTGATATAAGGATGGAATTTTAGAAATATTTTGTGGAGTTAAGTTACCTTTTTGGATCATTTTTTATATTTTGTCAATTTTGATGCCAAACCGATGGGCATCTACTACATGTGTAAATGTCGGCCAACATTTGTCATTTTCCAAACATAGGGATGCATTTCAATGCACTTGGGATACCATGGGTATTTTAGTGCACTTGAAATAGCTATAAATGGCCTGTAGAAGGGAAATTAGATTCATTCTTACCTTTGCAAATTTTAGAAGTTGCGTTTGAGGGAGTGGAGTGGAGTGGAGTGAGTGAGGTGAAGTGAAGTTTGTGTAAGCTATGACGATGGAGGGTTCATTTGCAATAGTAGGAGTAGATGTGCATTTTGCTAAGGTAAATGTATTTGAAGCTCTTTGTTTTGTGCAAAATATTTTGTTGTTACTTTTTTTTTGGAATTTGTACAATGTATTTGACATTAATATTTTATGTTGTGTTGCAGTTGAATATTTTGGAGGCTCAACATCAATTCTTACATCTCATCCCTGGGGTGAGAAATGAGTTGTAGGAGGACCGATGGAAGTGGTTGGAGGATGTGGGGCTGGCTCGAGTAGCTAGGGTTGATATGGTGAGAGCTAACAAGGGGTATCTCTCTACCTTAGTAGAGGGATGAGATCTAGATAGGGGGACCTTTTAGATCTCTATTGGAGAGATGATAGTGACACTTGAGGATGTATATCACATCTTCAAGTTACTTGTGGAGGGGTTGTGTTGAGTTTGGACATGATAAGGGGTATGAGATGAGCCACATGTTCGGAGATGGGTGGCATGATGTGGATGTGAAGGGTGGAGGAATATCATACTTGTCTATATAAGTGGAGAAGAATTTGGATGCCTTATGCACTTTGGTTATGTTAGTGTTGGCCAACATAGTGGCCCAAACAACACTTGCTACTATGTTTCATGGAACTTGATCAGTTTGGTGTGTGACATGATCGATACACCATAGGTGTATGCATGGTCTCCTACTTTATAGTACATTTATACCAGGATCTATATGAGATGAGGAGGTAGGGGTAGAAGGGGCTAGGGTGCAGTGTGCTACTGTAGTATCGAGGCTAGGAGCACTGCAATATGGCTTGACCTGTAGGATTGCTTGTTGCAATATGGGATAGGGAATAACCTTATTCTATGAGGTGGCTAGTGGTAGAGGAGGTTTAGTCAAGTCATCATGATTAGATGAGCTAGTGGTATAGGGATTTTTGGATAGGTTTGACATCGACTTAGGTGGTATGGAGACCATGGTGAGGTGCCATGTGGAATGGTGATGGGGAGAAACTATGGAGGGTTTGGTATAGGGTTATGCATAAGGGGTCAACCCCAAAATATATTCATAAAATCAAGGTGAATTGTCTTGGAATCTCGAAAAATTATGTAGAAGTATACATGGTGAATTGTATTTATTTAACTACAAAAATTTTCAAATCGTGGTGAATTTTTTTGTGTTGGGGGATATGAATATCGGTTTGCAAAATATAAAAATGTACGATAAAATTAAAAGCTTTAGGTTGACATGAAAGGATTTTAGCCTTTATGCTTTATGATGATTGATGTAAGACTTGTATGAAGATCGACTGTAGATATGATGATCAACTGTAGACATGGCGATCAATTGCATGCATGACGATCAATTTTAGGCATGATGATCGGTTTTAGGTATGTCGATTGGGTGCAAGAATGATGATTGGTTGCAGGAATGTTGATCAATTATAGACATAATAATTAGCTATAGGTATAATGATTGGATGCATATATGATGATTGATTGCAAGAATAACGATAGAGTGCAAATATTCTGATCGAGTGTAGATATAACGATCGATTGTAGGTATGACAATCGATTATAGGTATGACGATCGACTATAGACATGACGATCGATTGTAGGTATGATGATCGATTGCAAGTATGATGATCAGTTTTAGGTATGATGATCGGTTGAAGACAAGATGATCAACATCTCTGTAATCAACAAAAATATCTTTGCAACCAATCATATTATACCAAAAAACACATCTCTACAACATATTGGCTTATGATGATCATCTTACGTTGATCGAAACTCCTCTACAATCAATCAACTTATATCGACAGACACTCCTCTACAACCATGTCAAGTTTTTCATTGTTTTAGAGATATTTTTGAGTTAGAGTATTTTAGATGTATGTTTATTGGTACCCACTACAGTATATGTGGGTAGTATATGAGGCGATTTATATGGGAAAAATAAAATCATTTATAATTTGAAGGCAAATTGAATGGGGAAAACAAATTCATTTATAATTTGAAGGTGAATTATCTATGGAATGGGGTGAAAGTGGTCAACAAATTAAAATAAAAATAGGTTAATTATTATCAACGATGGGTGAATTTATCCTAAAAAAATTCCACCCCATAAATTTTGGGCGAATGGATCCTAGTGAAAGGTTTCAAAATTAGCCAATTTAAAATTTTGAAAATCCTAAATAGAGCCAATTTATGATATTTCTTGCTTATGCATAACCCTGGTTTGGGAGGCTAGGTGGATAGTTGAGAGGCATGAGAGTGAGGTAGATTTGATCCAGTTATCATGGGTGTTGAGGTAGTTTGGACTAAGGCATGGAGTTCCTAAGGCACCGATTCTCTACATGCATCATTAGGATGAGACGGATCTGCCTTATGCTAAGGCATGGCGGGTGACCTATGAGAATGGCAAGGAGATATATCTCCTTAATATTTATGGTGTAGGGACTACTATGGAGTACGCTGCATAGTTCACTACACAAATATCATGGGTATCGATTTTAGTGGTAGATGGATATGAGGCAAAGGATAAGGAGGTTGATGAGGCTCCTAAGCATTGGAGACACCTTCGATCTAGTAGTCAAAGAGGTGGGTGAGGGATATAGCAGAGGATGATCTAGATGATGGATATGGTAGGGATGATGTTATAGAGGATGCTTTGGAGGGACCTCCATACCAGAGCAAGGAGGATTGAGAAAGACTAGAGTAGTTGGTGGTAGATCAGGATGCTATGGTAGTGGCTCGATATGCAAAGATAACTTGACTATGGGATGTGGAGATATCAACTTGGGATGTGGAGGTAGCTTGACTACAAGTAAATCTAGAGACACGATCGTATGCAGGTGGAGGTGAGGATAGAACCACAAGGCTCCAAGTAAATCTACTAAAGAGGTATCATCGATAGAAACACGATGTATAATGCCTTTGGTTTTAGGATGGATATATCTAATTGTTGGAGGATCGGTTGATGGAGCACAACATTGGGCTTCCAGATCCACCCTCCTCATCCATATTTAGGTTTAATTAGGAACAATGAGTCTAGGTATAGCTCTAGGTCTAGGGGTCCATCAGGATCTCAGGGGTTCTCTTAGAGGTGCTAGCTAGTGCCTAGATGCAATTTTTATATATGAGCCTTGGTACTCTATTGTATCTAGTTGTTGGGCATTCATTGTACATGAGATATATATATATAAATGGATTTTATGTTTGTGTGGATGCATGTGTATATGGATGATTAATGTAATTATGATGTGTATTGATGCAAATGAACTAATTATCATTCATAGTTTAGATTTTTATTGGCCATGTTTTAGTATAGTTGTTTAATTAGGGGCACCAAACTAGTGGCATGTGAAATTGAAGACTCACATAATGTTATGGAAGAAGATATGGATGTTGATATGGAAAATTGACTATTTTGCAAAGACTCTAACATACTAATGGTATCAAACAAACTCACTAAATACTACATAATTTCTCTAAGACCACATGTGTGTGCAATGAATTCATTTACCAAATCATAATCATGGTAATGACTCGAGGCAATCAAGAACCAATATGTGTGCAAGTGATTATATTAACGCATCTTAAGTAAATTGGGATAAAACCTATTACGAAGAAAACCAAGAAGCTATCTTGTCCTTATGTGTGGTTAGAGATCTCTTTAAAAGAGACATATCACCACGCATGAGTGTACTCCACTGCTAGTCAAGTGTCTATAGTCTCGATGGAGATTTACTCCATAGTCCTAGAATTTGATCTCTAAGTTTTGGAGATGACTACCTAATTGTCTAACTAGAAATGTAGTGCTATCCTTACAACTTGAGGATTTGTGGTGTGTGATGTGTAAAATATTTAGAGTTTTGGGGATTTTTCCCTACTCCTTTTATTTTGAAATTGTGATAGTAGTGAAAACTAGTATTTGTTTCGACTATGTGCATGATGGGAAAAGCAAGAAATACCATTTTTAATTTGAGGTACAACCCAAGTATGGTATTATACCTCTTTGAAACAAGGTATTTTTAAGATGTTTGATTGTGTTTTGTTCAAGAATCTTTAGAGTCAATCCCCAAAACTTAAGATTTTCTTAGTGAAAATGTGTCTTGGTCCTAAAGAAAACTCGACATGTATTTGGAGGTTGCTAGAAACACAGGAGTGGCTAAGTGACCAAATACACCTAAATATTGTGGAAATATAATTTGCAAATGATAGTTTGACTTTATGGAATGATGCAATGAAATGGGTGATGACTTTGAGGGTGCCCCTGATTAAGGCAACAAAATTGTATTGGACCAGTTATTATCCAAAATGAATAAATGACCCCTAAAATGTGAAATGTAATGTATGAAGATGATGGTGAGTGTAATGTATGAAATATAATTTGTGGAATGAAATGTGTACAATGTAATGTGTGAAATACAATGTATGCAATGAAATGTGTGAAATAAAATGTATGAAATGCAATGTTATTTTCATGTAATAGCCATGTATATATACATATAAATAGATCACATTAAGAATAGAATGCTCTCAAGTGGATGATTTTAAGTGGTTTAAGATCTTCAACTCCCTCTATAATGGTAAGCCTATAAGTCCCTTTACCAACTTTTCAAATAACAATGTATGGAACTAACCAATTAGTCATATATTTGTCACATAGATGCGTCAATGCATTGGTGTTTTGTTGATTCTACTTAAGATAATATCTTCTACTTAGAATTCATGTAGATGAACTTTGGAATTGTAAGAAAATTTTAGGTGGTCCTGATAAACTTTTAAATGTTGTAAAGTATTGACCCACCTCTCATCAAGAAGTGTGAGTTGGTCAATATGTGCTTGTCTAGTAGTGTCATCATCTATGAATTCCTATAATGAAATTTGGAATGAGGGGATCTCAAGCTCAATAGGCATGATTGCTTCGGCTCCATAAACCAATGAAAAAGGTGTTGCTCCAATAGGTGTGTAGGTTCTTGTTCGATAATCCCATAAGGCCAAGGGGATTTTAGTATGTCAATCTCTACGATTTTTTTTACTAGTTTCTTGAGAATAGAAATTATATTCTTGTTGGTATCCTCATCTTGTCCATTTTATTGTGGGTAGTAAGGAGTCAAGAAACTATGTTGAATATTATATTTTTTGTAAAGTGCTCAAAAATCCTTGTTTTTAAAATAATTTTCATTTTCAAAGATGATTTTCGAGGAAAACCAAAACGACAAATAATATGATGAAGTATAAACTCCATAATTCTTGGTCCTATTGTACTAGTTAGGGGAATTGCCTCAACCCACTTTGTGAAGTATTTAGTGGCTATGATGATGAATTTATGTTATCCCTAGAAGGAGGTGATATTTTGCCAAGTAAATTAAGACCCCATTGTGAAAAGAGCCAAAGGCTTTGAATATGCTATAATGCTTATGATGGCACATGAGTTAAATTAGCATGATGTTGATATTGCTTACAATGTTTGACATAAGTGAAACAATCACATTTCATGGTGGGCCAATAATAAACCATGCACAATATACACTTTGCAATTGCCATTCTACTAAAATTATGGCCACAAGTACCATCATGAGCTTTAGCTATGGCTCTTTGTACCTCTACAGACTCGAGATAACAAAGGAGGATTCTATAATAACCATGTCTATACAACACATCCTCCAAGAGAGTAAAATGAGCTACCTTTTGCTTGGAAGTGCATTTAGTAGTCCATGACATATCTGATGGGAATATTCTAAACTTGAGAAATATTACTATTTTGTTTGACCAAGGCTCATATGGCTCTAAATGGATAAAGCAAACATCCTTCTTATCCTTAGATTCAACATGAATAATTGCATATTTAGAGACCGTTGTGATAATAAGTTGGTGTACCTCTCCTAAGGAGTCCTTTGGAATCAATGATCCAAGAGAGGCCATCACATCTACAAATATATTATTCAAAAGTGGTAAATTATTAATTTTATACCAACCAAATTTGGTGAGCAATTCCATTGCTACTTCATGATAAATATTTATGGTAGGTTCTTTGCACTAGTATTCTCCATTAATTTGCTCAACAACAAGTTGAGAATCACCAAATATCTTGATACACTTTATACCCATAACTATAGCTACTTAAGGACCTAAGATTAAGGCTTCATACTTTGCATTGTTGTTTGTGCATTGGAAGTCTAGTTTGAAATATATGGGGATAGGAAACTCCTATGGTGTATCAAAAATGACTCCAACATCTTGACATTTTTTGCACTTAGAACCATCAAATAAGAGAGTGATATCAATTTCTTCCCATAGAATGACATCTTCTTATTGTTTAGTGATAGTGAATACCGAATCATCTGGGAGCTCAATAATAAAGGGTTGATCACTAGGGAGTGGACCTTCCACAAGATAATCAGCTATAACCTGACCTTTAATGGATTTTTGGTTGATAAATTCAAGATCAAATTCAGTGACAAGCATTATCCATTTTGAAGTACAAGTGTTATTGTAAGTGTGAGATACCATATAATGCAAAGGATTTTCTCTAGATATGACATATGTGGTGTGACTAAGCATGTAATATCTGAGTTTCTTCATGGAAAAAACCATTGCTAAGTACAATTTTTTCATGTAAGCATATCTAGTTTCATAGCTTACCAATGTTCACCTAATGTAATAGACAACTTGATCTTGATTATTTTAATTCTTTTGTGCAAGCATTCTCCCTAATGCAAAGTTCGTTGTTGAAACATAAAGATAAAAGGGGATCCTTAGAAAAGGAAGATTTAAGAGTGGTGGAAAAGTTAGGTATTTCTTGATATCATCAAAACCTTTTTATCCATAAAAATGTCACCTCCTTTTGTAACAGGTGATTGAATGGCCTGTATTTTTTAGAAAGTTATGTAATTAAATGATGGATTGATTGGATATTTCCTTGTAAGCTACATAATTCCTTTAAATTTGATGACATTGAATTTTTGTGGGTCCACCTCAATGCCTCTTTTGTAGATAATGAATCCTAGTAGTTTTCTAGAGGTAACACCAAAGACACATTTATTGGGGTTCAACCTTACATTATGCTCTAGAAGTCGATCAAAGACTTTTTTCAAGACACCAATGTGTTCTTGTCAAGTTTTGGATTTTACCAAGAGGTCATCCACTTAATATTGGATGATATTATGAATATAATCATGGAAGATGTATGTCATGGCACATTGATAAGTAGCACCTATATTTTTGAGACCAAAGGGTATCACCTTGTAACAAAATGTCCCTCAAGGTGTAGTGAATGCTATCTTGTTTTTCAGGATTGATTCAAATTTGGTTGTATCCTAAAAAACCATCCATGAGAGAAAGCATTTCATGGCTAGTATAGGTGTTGATAAGAGTATCAATGTTTGGAAGAGGAAATTTGTCCTTAAAACACGCTTTGTTAAGATCTCAAAAGTCAGTGCAAACACATATCACCTTGTTAGGCTTTCAAACGGGTACCATATTTGAAAGCCACTCAAGATAGTCAATGGGGAAAATGAAACCCACATCTAATAGCTTTTGAAGCTCTTCTTTGACCAAGAGGGCAATGGTAGGATGCATCCTTCTAAGTTTTTGTTTGACCAGCTTGGCATCCGAATGCAAGGTAATATTGTGGACAACCAAGTTAGGGTCAAGTCTAGGTATGTCTTTGTAAGACCATGCAAAAATTCCCTTCTTCTTCTTGAGGAGAGCAATTAATTGCTCTTGTTCATCTATGGATGAAATTTTACCAAGTTTGAGAATTTAGGGATTGTCTACGTTTGAACTAAGGTTCACATTGATAGTATCTTCAATAGACATGTGAGAACCTTCCTCAAGTTGATGGGGTATTAGGATTAGATGAATATCATCTATGATATCATCAAACTCTTCTGAATCAACCTCTTCTAGGTCTACCTGGAAAACCTCAGGATCTGAAGGTGAAGGGGAAGGCAAAGGTGGAGGTGACAGAGGAATGTAGTTGGATGAAGCCCTTAACAATTCCTCAAAAATGACAAATTCAAAAAAGGATGGTGGCGAGGAAATATTATCCAAATCAATAAGGCTAATGTCAATTGGAATTGGCTTTGCAAAATCATATGGATTATGGAGTGGGGTGAATAAGTCAAAAATATTCATGTTGACTTAAGGGGAAAATGGGTACTGGACAAGGTGAATGGATGGATAGATCCTTTTATCTAGAACCAATGCTAGATCTTTGGTAACCTGAACAACAACAAGAACACAAATAAATGCAATTGGCAAAAAGCCATGTTCATGCAATGCAAATAATTTTAGTTTTGTTTATTTTTTGAATTTGTTTTTTTATCTTTGTTTTATTTTTTGAATTTGAGTTATGTACATATATTACAAGAAAAATGGTCGATGATGTGGATCAATGAAGTGGAGGTGGTGGTTCATCGGTTGGTTTGGCTCGCTCTTGTGGAAGAAGAAAGTGAATGATGGAATGATGGATGGGGAACATTCTGAGGTAAAACTCATATTTTTTTGTGAATGGAATGATGGGTTCTGATTCCTCCTCATATTCATACGAAGCTATTGATATAAGGTTGAATTCTTCATAAATTTCATATTTAGATTCATCGGGGTGATGGATATCTTCTCCTAAATTCAAATGAAAAATTTGAAAGACTTGTTCAAGAGAAGAAGTGGATGAAAATGGATGATAGACTAAACTTGAATGGCCATGCACTTCTTGATATGAAACATAAATAATTTTATACATTCCCAGTTCATGTCATCCTAGGCCATGTCCTTGACATTGTATCGATGAAAATAATGAAATGGGAAACACGACATTTGTTGTATATTGGCACGTGTTGGTTTCTTGGGTTCATCTAGGGAAGATAGATTGGATGATGAATCAATCCCCCCATACACAAAATTTATGCTATTAGATGATGAACCCATGTTATACACTGCTCCTATAGATAAGTGTGAGTCACATGGGTGACTGTAATCCTTAGCAGTTTGAATTTTGAGCAGTGTGATTGTAATATCTTGGACCACATATTCATCGATTCTAGGATTAGTGAGCTGGACCCCAACTTGGGATGATGTGGAAGGATCATGATTGTTTGATGGCTCTTGGAATGGGGGAGGTGTGGACTGAGGTGGTATCTCACAATATATCAACTCAACTTGTGAGATGTTGGCTGATTTGGATGAAAATGAATTTGATTGAGGTGGTTGTTGAATGGGTGATGATGTGGAAGGAATTATGGTGGAGGATAATGATGTTTATGATGTGGTTGCTATTGATTGAGTTTTACCACATGTGCATGTAGTCAACGATGATGAATATGGGGGTATGGAAGTAGAAGCTTGATATAAAGTGGTAATGGAGAGCTCATCAAGAATGGGAGCTTTATATGAATATGTAGATTGGGTATATGATGAGGTGGATTATAATGTGATAAATATATGAGTGGAAGAAATCATGGTTTCATAGGGATTTTAAATGAAATTCCAATACTTGAACAATTCAATATTCGTTGGTATGCAATGAACTTATCCCTCATGTACATATTTCAAGCATTGGTAAAGTATAGAAGGGACATATTTAATTTCCCTCATCCAAGGTCATCAAAGGAGTACATTATATGCTATGGACCCTTCCAAGATGTGAAAAATGATGTGAAATTTTCTAACCCCCACTTCTATGGATAAAATGATAGTGCCAACTGTGGAGCAGAGAGCATCGTTAAATGCTTTTAAGGTGAAAGTAGATTTAGTGATATAGGATGGTAGAATATTGACATAATGAAAATTAGATGTGGTGATGATGTAATGAAGGAGCCAATATCAATAAATAATCTTTTGAATAGCTTCCTATCAATTTGAGCCATGATATGCAATGAAGAATCCACTTATTTTGATGATATTGGTTTAATATCAAAATCATAGAATGTAATAGAAGGTTCCATGCATGTTTGGATGCTCCCCATAAAATTATTAAAGGTATTAGCATATTGAGATTGAATTTCAATGGATTTTAGAATATCCATTAATACCTTGCGATGTGGGGGAGATTTTTGAATAAGCTCATATATAGATAGTTTAGTTGAAGCTAGTTTTAGGTTGGTAGTTAATCGGTTACTCAATGAGATGATTGGTCTTGATGGACGATTGGGTAGATTTGGATGACCTAGAATATGAATGGGTTGAGAAGGATTTATGGAGAATTTGATAGGATATGGTGATGTGGTAGGTTGAGATACACTTACCTATGGTGCTATGGGTGGTTGAATAGGTTGTTGGGCATTTTGTTGATTAATGCATTGTTGACATCGGGTGACTACATGAATATCATCCAAAAAACCTTGGTATTGTTACATGTGATTGACTTGTTTTGGAGGAGTCCTGGTGTTAGACCATTCTATTGTTGGTTGCACCTCCTCATAATGAGGAAGTGGTGTTTGATAAATTCTAAGGTTTTAGTTTTGTTGAGCTAAGGGACATAAAAGCTTTATGGCCCCTAAGTTAATGAAATCTTGCACTCTATCCTTAAATACATTGTAGTTGTTAATATGATGCCTATTTTACCTATGATAAGGGTAAAATAAATTCTCCTGGTAGTGTTTAATATGCTTGGTGGGATCATTTGGTTTAACCTTAGGTAAGGCAAGATGGTTTATGTCATACAACCTATGAAACATAGAAGCATATGATTCAGCTAAGGGGTGTGGTAGTTTTATCGAATAGATTGTAGATGTGGGTAGTTTTCTACAATTGGCACTATGTTTTGGGTAGATTGATATGGTGAGGGATCCACATGATATATAATTTTATGTGGTGTTTGTTGCACAGGTTGTTTTTGAGCCATTACCAGTTGAATCATGACCACTTGATTAACTTGATTAGTTGGATTGGTCAGATTGGCCTGATTTGATTTGGTTTGGCTAAAATAACTACCTTTATATTGTCCCTTATTCTACCATTATTTATTTTAAGGCTTAATAACACCCTCTTGGATTTTTATTTCTTTGATGATGCCATCCTGGGTAAAATATTCCTCAAATAATCAATATTGTTGTAATTATAACAACCAAGAGATGGGTTTTAAGCAAGTCTTAATAAACAGTCTAATGAGCTCTTCCTTTAGGAGGGAGAATGATAATTTGGTAATAAAAGCCCTCCAAAAATTACCAAAATAATATACAAACTCATCATCATATTTTATTAGACCATATATATCAAATTATCAATATTTCTTTCTAACATTGAGGGAAAATCTATCAAGGAATTGGTCAACCAATTGCTCAAAAGTATAAATCCTATGGTGAGGTAAATGGTTGTACCACTCTACAATATTTTCCCCCAATGTTTGAGGAAATATTAAAAGAATTAGAGCAATATTATTTGGAATTCTAAAACATGAATGGATAAATATGCTCACATGTTCCCTAGGATCCTTAGTCCTTTTAAATTTATTGAATTTTTTTATTGTGAAGTTTTTCAAATATGGCGGTGATGGTACCAAAAAATTGATTGGTTGATTAATAAGATGATGTAAAGTGGGATTTTGGTTCATCATCCTAGGAGTATATTGCATTATACTTTCAATATGTTGGTGCATAACTTGGGTTCTAGGGTCTTCCCCAAGGATGTGGAAGCCCTGAATCATCTGATTATTTTGTGAAGATGGAGTAGAAATATGTTGGGATGTAATGATATGATGATGACTTAGTGGAGTGGATTGGAATTGATGATGATGAGGTTGTAAATGAAGAAAATGAGATGATGTATGAGGGCTATGGATGGATTAACTCATGGGGATAGGAATGGAATGGGCATGGGTTGATAGAGGTGTGGGAATATTGTGGCACCCACGATGGATTTGGAGTGATAAAGATAGGTTGAGTGGAAAAATGTTGAGGCTTAGGATTGACCACTTGAACTTGTTATTGAGGACAATATTGAGCATTTTATCGCTTCTTAAGCAATTTATTAAGGTGTTTCCATGTTTCATGTATTTCCACATTTGAGTTAGATGGTATGGATGTGTATGGTATGGATGAGGTAGGTGGAGGATAAGTTGTAACAGGAATTACAACTGGATGTATGATATTGGATGAGGTGGTTGTTGGCATATGTGAAGCAACATTAACATGTGCTTCATACAAAGGATTGCTATAGGTGGTAGTGTATGAAGGTGGAATGGAGGTTCTTGGAGCACCTAACTATTGTGGGATGGAGAAATACTAGGAAGGTGTAGTGGATACCTAAAAAAGAGGGTTATTATACACCTGGGTGAGGCTTGAAAGCTGAGAGTGGGAAAATTCATACTGAAATGCAAGATCATGCCTAGGTGGGCTATGGATCTATTATAGAACATAGTCAAAGGACCTTTGAAAAGCTTCCTCTTTGGCCATGTCTATAAAGGTTTATGTTGTGGTTGATGGGTGAAGATGATTCATATTATGGAATGGAGGTGTGGATGGCTCTATGCAAAAAATCAACATTTGAAGTTTACACAATGTGTGATGGACCCACAAAAAAAATTGAATAACTTGCCTATATCACACTAGTGGGGTTGACCACATAAGTGGTGGGGAAATATGATGAACACTCCATTGGTGAAGTGGTTTGATTAGTGGACATTTGAATCAATATTTTTGTTTGATTTCTAGTTAGGACCATAAGCTATTGAATCAAATATGAAATGTGCAGTAAAGAAAATATAGAAGAAAACTTCACAAAATAAACAATTCAATTCTATTTTTTTGCAACAGTGTTTCTTACCTCCTATTTGATCTCATTTTTATTTATTTTTTGTGACTTTTGTGTGTTTTGGATGTGCTTATATGAATTATGAAGGATGAAATCTATGGCTTGGCTAGTAGAATGAGATTCTTCCTGGTGATGATGTTCAGAAAGTTTTCTCATGGGTATCTATGGTGGCTAGGGGTAGAGATTGACAGATGGAGATAAAACCCATCACCACAAAATCTCAAGCAATGGTTGGTGATAAAATCAAAATCATTACTATTTATTGTAGAACATGTTATGTGTGATTCATTTTAAAAATTTGTGTTTTCAATTGTGTTCATACAATGTCAAAAATAACCAAATTTATAGGCCTAAATTATAAGTCAAGAACAAAAATACAAATTCATCAAAAGAATGTAGGTTACACCACTTAAGACCCACTCTAAACAATGAGAGTTCACCTAATATTTTGCCTTGAATCACCAAATGCAAGAGTATTATTAGTTATCCTGATCTTGTTCCTACTTAGACAAGTAAAAGAGGAATTCTTAACCCTATTATGCAAACTATTTATGCAATTGTCATTTTACATGAAAATAGTATGCATATTATTGAATAAAAACATAGTAGATAACATTAAAATTTTAAATCTGAAATGTGTGCTAAAGTGAATATGGATGAAAATATACTCTAAATTCCATGTGCAAAATGAATGCAAGTGCCTAAAATGCAAATGTAATATGATTGTTTTTAACAGAAACTGAATGATGTTCTTTTTATCACTTTATCTATAAAAATGTAAAAAAATGTAGAGGGGTTAGGGTTTTGAAGCAGACTTATAGAAAATCCCATGTATCTTTTTCCACTCTATAAAACACCTCTCAGAGCCTCTAAAATGCACCAGGGTATTTTCTGAACACTGGAGGGCATCCCTCGAGTACTGTAGGGCATATGCACAACCTCGAATCAACTTTTGCAACTCCAAAAATCCTAGTTTTGTGAAAATCGTAGGATCAATTTTTTGGAACCTACAAAACAAAAAATAGAAATAGCAAGTCAGTAAAAAAGTAATATAACATAGAGAACCCATTTTGGGTCCCACCGTGATCATTATTTATGAATACAAAATCAAGCAACACCAATACAAACTATGAAATAGAAATAAACACCATAACACATAAATATTGCACAATATGAATTTCTTTATTATTGTGGGTGGATATCAACTATTACAATCAATATACCCCAAATGTGGGGTTTACAATGCTTATTTTTTATACAAAAATTTATAGTACTAGGGTTCTCCAAAACCCTAGTGAAAATAATGGGTGGTGTCTTTATGCTTGATTTGATCCCAACAGATTTGTGGGTGGGCTTGTGTATCCTGAGTAGGGCCACCTGAGCTTCAATAGCTTCCAATGAATGTAGTTCTTACACCTACACACAACCAAAAATAACAAGGATCAGTAATATCTATGAGGGCTCCATTACATGAGACCCTTAAAAGCAATAAAATCACTAAACCTTAGTATTGAAATGAAAGCTGTAATAAAGCATAAAAATGTAAAATAAATGCAATTAACTTTTACCTTATCAATGAACTTGCTATTTATGTTTCCTGATTACATAAATAATGGTAGTGAAGGTTGCAAATATACCCTAATGGTGCTCGATGGTGGTAGGATTATAGATCTGGAATATAAAATTCTTGCATGTGCTCGATGATGAGTAGAAACACCCGAAGGTACTCGACGAGCTCTAGTGGGCACTTGATAGGCTCTAAAGGGTACTTGATGGGATCTGGAGGGTGTTCAATGGCTGAGGGAAGGTTGCAAAACCATATTTAGTTCACACTAGGTGGGCGGTGGTGGATGCAAAAGATGCAAATGGTGGTGGTGGGGGGTAAGGATGAAAATGATAGGGCTAGGGTTTAAGACCTCCAAGAGGAACTTAGGGATATTAGGAACTCATAAGTGTTGGGGAAATAGAGAGCTTAGGGGATTTAGAGAACTCAAAAGTCATAGGCATTGAGTCATTAAAATTACTCCACTTTATAATCTTCCCTTAAACATGTTAGGGTTTTGACAACACAATTTGAGCGGTCGAGATTAAAAAATGAGGAAGGGTGGAGATTAAATCTGGTCATTTAGCATGTATTAAAGCAGATGGATGGATAAGATTAAAACATGATGAATGACTAAGATTAATTCATATATATATAAATATAATATATAAAATATTAATATTTAAATATATATTAGATAAATATATATAAATATAGATAAATATATATAAATAACGGATAATTATGATAGGAAGTTGTGGGTGGATGATAAGTGGCTAGATTTTGGTGTCTACAATATCAATGTCTCTAGAGCAACAAATTTTATTGGACCTAAAATTGCATAAGATGAAAATACAAATGATGACAACATTCAATACATCCATGAAGAATGTGAGGATACATGGTTGGAAGCCTAATTATTGTACTTCAAAAGCAATTATAATTAATGGAAATAATTAGTGAATGTTGTTAGATATTTTTTGTTCTATTTTTAAAAAATGCTAGTAGATAATTAATGGGTAGCGAAGCTAAGAGTAAGGCAGGTAGGTATCTTAAGCATGAGGTTATCCAATCAGATACAAGAAGGTAATTTGGTAAAAAAAAAAAAGAGAGAGTGCAAGTGTTTCTAGGGCATAGGATTAAGAGTCTAATCATGCATGCATGTTGTGATGTGTTGAAATAAAGGTTTATTGTGTTGAGTGAGTGTTATTTATGAAATTTATGTTTTATATTTAACTCTTAGCCCTAGTCCTTAGCAACAATTTTTTATTTGCATAGATGGATATTTATGTATCTAACAAAAGTCTTAGGATACCCTGTCACTTCATCTCTGATGGTTGAGGTGGGTAGGGATGTTTAGACATCTTCCCATTATATGGAAGACTCAGGTTATCCATTCACCTATATTTATACTTCTAAATTCAATTTTAAGAATATACGTGCATTGAGAATGTTACTTCTTAGTACCCCTATAAAAATTGGTGCTAAAGAAATTTCATAACATATAACAGAGTAATCAAACACAGAGGAATCACAATTGTACATTGGGATGATCATAATATAACTTATGTAACTAAAGCCCTAATATTTAATACCATCATCTATTCACTGGTAATATTTAGTATATGTTAGTAGAGTAATCATAGGGATATTCAATCATGCTTGTTTATAAAGAGATGTTAAGAATTGAAAAGGAATTAATGAATACAAAATATCTACATGTGAGCTCCTTCAAGGAGTATTGTTGATAACATAATGCATTTATTTATCAATTAAAAAGTTGCTAAAGTACTTTTATTTATTGCTTGTGTCTTTCCATTCCTAGTCTATGCATTGGAACCCACATAATGACAATATTGTATTTGTGCTACCCATTTATTCTTTTGATATCCTAATACACATGGTGAGGATATTAAAAAAACAAGGGTATTCTAGTCTAAATGGTTACAAAATTCAAGGTATTGGATCCTTGATACCGGGCTATCAGATTTCCTCATTACTTGTGAATTCTTCATATTTATAAGAGACCCAGATATTGTAGGATCCTCTACATATATACACCACTTATAATTACAGTTGTGATATAAAGCATTGGGCTTTCCAACATGGCTGATGAGATGCCTAAAAAATGCCTAATGAGGATGGGAAAACTGAACCCTCACAACTTGAAATTGTTGCAATGCAATAGGAGGATAAAAATTTTGATGAAGCAATTAGGATCTCACATTATGACACAAAACAACCTTACCCTGAACCAGAAGTCATGACCAACAACAATAAAATAGAAACTAATATTGTTTATCCAGACAGTGTGAATGTCAATGCAAAAATGGTACCTTCTCCTATGAATGCATGTGAACCTAATATGAATATAATAGATACATGCAGTTCAGATGCTACAAGACCACTCTAAGAAAGTGAGGATGCTACCAAGAAATATTTAAAATTGGAACATGAAATGAACTACCAAGATACATATGAAAATAAGCAAGTTGAGGGTAAAGATGTTCTGCAAAGTGAAACACAAGGGTCTCTAGGTACAAGTTTATCATCAACAAACATAAAAAAAATCACCTTCTCCATAAGCATCATGTACTTACAATTTATTTTTATAAATGACACTTCCAAGATTTTTAATATTTGTTTTATAAGAATTTTCAAACCTTTAAAACCATATATTTATTTTATATAATATATATATTATTATTTTTTGATTGATTAGAAGGAGAGGACATTTTTCGCAGGACTGCCCAAACTATCAAACTGGATTTGGCTATATTTCACTCATATGAACTCATATTGAGCTAAAATTTTGAGGGTAGATGATTGAAAAACCCTAGAATGTCTCCAAAAATTTCTAAATAATTTGGAGTAACATAGATCCTAGAACATCCCTATATGTGAATGAGATTTTTGGCAAGCAATTGTATGAGGTTTTCATTTGGGTTGAGCAATAGTGGAGGTTATGGCAAGTGAACAAGTGGTTTTAGGCAATCAAATGGCTTAAATGGAGTGAGGGAAAGGTGAGATAATTAATTTTCAAATCTCTACAGGTGGATATGCCCCTCAAAACTCATCAGATATAGGCGATGCATGCGATGGTGAGAAGGTGGATCCTGATTTAGAACCAGTACGAGGTTTTTAGGGAATGTAGAACCTTTTTGGGGAAAAGGCCCTCCAAAAAAATAGAGTGGGGACCCCAAATATATTACTTACCCATTTATCACCTTTACTGAAAAAGTGAAAGGGTGGAAGAAATTTATTTCCAAAAAAAATAATATCAACACCTTACTTCCCAACAATGAAGATCTGGTTATCCCTAACGAGACCATGATTGAATATATTTTTCTTGAGTCCCACACTCTAGTTGGAAAATTTATTGGAGGTAGACCTGACATGGAGTCCATACGGTGATGGGATTTTTCTAAGTGGAGAACCCTAGGTAACATGGAGCTAGTTGCCCTATTTTAGAGTTTTTTTTATTCGCCTTAATAACCAAGATGATGTCTCCCGAATCTTCATAGGTGGGCCCTGGTTTTATGGTCAGAAAAATATTTTCCTATGGAAGTGGGGTGAATATTTCAATCCAAAAACTCAAAGTATTAACTATTCTCCTATATGGATTCATCTTCCAGATCTGCCTATCTAGTTCTAGCATGAAGACATCTTGCATGGCATTACTAAATCCATTGGATAATTAATATCTATTGATCCTATCACTAAAGATTAGACACATGATTCATGCAAGAATATACGTTAATATAAATTTGGATTCTCAACTTTCAACCCGTATTAACCTGGTCTATGGATCATATCATAGATGCCAAGATATTGAATATGATAATAAGACTACTTTTTGTATATAATGCCAGACTCAAGATCACCTCAAAGCTCAATGCCCATCTCTCAAACCCTCTAAAGAAATGGCTAGCTCTAGGTCCCATGTTGGGCATCGAAACAATAGGTTCTAAGGAAAGTAGAACCACACTAGGCCTTACCAAAAAAGAATATGAGTTTGGATAAGTTTAAAGTAAAGCAAGATGTAGTTTCATATTTGGTGGATGACCAAGCTATGGTTAGTTCTTCCTTTTCTTACCTTAAAAAATTTGGTGTATTAGTTGAAAATTTTATTTTTGAGTCTGCTCCCTTTGATGAAACCCTATTGCATGAGTTTGTACCCCTTGGATCCATCACTACTATCCAAGGGGAAACCCACTCATCCAAATTTGGACCTTCCCATATTCCTTCTAAACTTCTACCTACCCTTGAAGGGCATATCAAAATTTGTAGTCCTACTCTTATCAATACTAACTCTAAAAGTTATAACCCTAACTCAATAAAACCTGAGTTCATCCCTATAAACACCAAAAGTTACAAGAAAGCCTCTGTGGATAACAACAATGGGAAAAAAATGGAAGACCTTCTATAAATGACCAAAAAATAATGGATAACGAAATTGCCAATGGCATTCAAAAGACTCTTTTCTAGGACCTTTTCAGTTAGGAGAAAGATGAATAAAAAATATCCAAACCTCCCTTATAGCAGTCAGAGGGAGGCAAATATTTTTCTAAAATTTCTAAATGAGGATCCTCTCATGGAATGTGAGAGGCCTCAATAGTGCTTTCAAGAAGAGACTTACATACACTTTGAGGAAGTAATACAGGTCCATTATCATGATTATGCAAGAAACAAAGATTGACGAAAACAAAATCCAAAAAATTGCTAAATCTATTTTGAAGAATAGTGATTTCAATTTTAGCCCTACTCAAGGCACTTTATGGGGATCAATTTATCTATGGGATTATATTAAAGTTGAAGGTAGAATAATATTTTCGTCAAACATAGTTCTGAACATTCTGTTCCACTACAAAGACAACAATCATTCATGGATTTTATCCAATGTTTATTCCATCAATAATCCAACCAGTAGAAATACATTATGGAATGCCTTGAGATACATGAGAAATACTTTCAAAAATATTTCATGGATCCTTGCTGGAGATTTTAACTCCCCTCTTTTTCCATTAGACAAGCAAGGGGGAAATATCACTCCATCCAGAAGCATTGAATATTTTCATAATTTTGTAACTGATATTGAATTAATGGACATTCAAATTAAAGGACAAAAATACATAGGGAGAAACAAGAGAGTTTGGGATCAACATATCCAAGTTAAGCTTGATAATTTTTTTCTTTCTCAAGAGGCTATTCCTGTTATGGGTGATGCTAATGTCATTTGTCTCCCGATAGTTGGCTCTAATCATTGTCCCCTTTTTTTTGAAGCTGACAAAGACCCCAATTTCAAGATTCCTTTCAGATTCAAAGCCATGTGGATGCAACACCCTAATATTCATAACCAATCTCTAATTTGTGGCAACAAGATTTTTATGGGTCTTTCATTACTCAAGTTTCCCATAAACTCAAGGTTGTCAAGGAAAACCTAAAAATATGAAACAATAATTTTTTTGACAATATTTTTGAAAGCAAAAATTATATTATGGATAAACTATAAAGCATTGAACAACAAATACAAAATGGCCAACTAAGTGACCAAATCATATTTAAGGAGAAACAACTTTTAGCAAAGTATCATAACATTTTGGGCAAATAAGAGATATTTTGGAGGTAGAAATCCATATCCCTTTGGCTCAAGGAGGGTGATTCCAATACAAAAAAATTTCATGCTTCCACCCTTAGGCACAAAATTTCAAATAAAATCAAGGAATTTTCCAAAGGTGACAACTCCATTACCAAGATTATTTTTGAAATTCGAGATGAAGCCTCTTCTTTTTTTGAAGATCTCTTGGGTACCCAAACCCAAAATTTTGATCGGGCCAAGAATTAGTTACTCAATCACATTCCTACCTTGGTCACTCTAGAAATTAATTCCTCGTTCATCAAGCCTCTTTATTCAAATAAGATCAAAAAATATTTATTCACTATGCACCTTGATAAAGCCCCTAGGCCTGATGGTTTCTCCCCTCATTTTTTTCAAACCTTTTGGGACATTATTGGGCAAGATGTGTGCAAGGCAATCATTGAAATCCAACATGTAAAATCCATCCCAGAGGTAATAATTCTACCTTCATAGCTCTTGTTCCTAAAGGAATTGTGTGCAAATCTATGGCAGATTTTAGACCCATAATTTTGTGTAATGTGATTTATAAAATCCTAACCAAAGCTATGGCATCCAAAGTGAAATAATTTCTTCCCCAAATCATATATCCCTACAAATGCAATTTGGTAAAAGGAATATCTATAACTGATGGTATCATAACTTTGCATGAAGTCCTCCATTCTATCTCCAACAACAAAAAAGCTACCCTAGTCCTTAAAATTGATATGAATAAAGCTTTTGATAGGGTTAATCAAGAGTTCTTTCTTGTTGTCCTTCTCAAGTTTGATTTCCATAGAGATTGGATCAAAATTATTCAAGATTGCATTTCTAGCCCTTGGTTCTCAATTTTAGTTAATGGGTCTACAGTAGGTTACTTACCAAGAAATAGAGGGCTTGGGCAGGGGATCCCCTATCATCTATTCTCTTCATTCTTGCTAAATCCCTTGGAAGAGATCTCAAAGCTACTTGATCGTATGACACGATATCTGGTATTCAATATACTTCCAACATGAGACCCATTTCTCATCAAAAGTTTGTAGATGACACTATCTTAGCCACCCATGCTTCAGTTTGGGAAGCAAAGTCAATTAAAGGTATTTTAGATCTCTACGAAGAGGCTGTAGGGCAAAAGATAAACTATGCCAAGAGTAAAATTTTATTTCTCAATACCCCTATCTAGATAGGTCAAGATTACTCATATTCTTTAGTGTGTCATATATGATATTCCCACTATCTATTTAAGGCTTCCCCTATTCACCATTTTCTCCAAAGAGTCTATGTGGAGCAATGTTATTGAAAGAATAAATAAAAATATTGTAGGTTGGAAAGGGGTCCTCCTATCCCAAGCAGCCAAAGTCACTCTCACTATGGCCTATCTTCAAAGTATTCCTATTTATTTTATGTTAGTATTCAAAGCCCCAGTTTCTATCTATAACAAAATTGAATATATTCAAAAGAGATTCATTTGGGTAGGTTTAGAGGATAAAAAAGTTTCATCTAGTCAGCTGGAAAAAGGTTTGCTTACCCAAAAGTCAAGGAGGGATGGGTCTTAGAAGAATTAGTAATATGAACATGGCACTGTTGGCTAAGCAAGCTTGGAAGGTGTTTACCAATTGTAATCTTGAATGGGTCTCCATCATCAATAAAAAATACACTCACATCTAGAATTTTATGGATGAAAATATTATTAAAGTTGGATCCACCTTCTGGAAATCAATCCTCTAGACCATACCTCTTATTCAAATGGGAACTAGATGGTAGCTTGGAATAGGAAATAGGATAAATTTATGGTCATACCAGTGGATATTCAATCAAATGCTTAGTGAGAACAATAGAGTCTCAGTGGTGTAGCCTTTTCTAGATACTCTCATAGGCAGAAAGGTGGCTGATTTCATAGACTCTTTAGTCCAATCCAAAATATGGAAAGAACTCCACATTGCAAATGTTGATGTCCAAATTTTAAATGCTATCATAGAATTATCAATATTTCTTAGGGTAGTTGTAATTCCATCTGGTATGTCTCATGATACCCCTTTCTAGAAAGAAACTAACTCTAGTATTTTTTCTGTTAAAATTATTGATCTGTTGACTTTCACTCCCCAAACTTCTCTCATTCCTTTCAAAGTAGTTTGGCTTAAACACCTCATACCCAAAGTTGTTATCTTTTCTTGGTTGGCCATCCAAAATAATATCCTCACTACTGATAATATCATGAAGAGAGGTATGGTTGTTCCTAATAGATACCATATTTGCTTTGTGGCCTAGAAATTTGTCAACCACATATTTATGGAATGTTCTTTCTTCCAATATGACATGGATCATATCATGTCCACCTTTCACATATCTTAGGCCTAGCCCAACTCCTTGGATATTTTTTATATCTTAGTGTCCCATGCCTTTTAGAAATTCTAGGTTGTATTCTTTGTGTAAAGTTTATCTCTGTCATCTCCTGTGGCATATCTGGCTCAAAATAAATGATAAAATCTTTTCAAACACCCTCAGGGACTCTATCTTTATTACCAATAAATCCATCAGCTTTATTGTTAAAATTTCTAAGCTTTTCCCTTGCACAAAACCACCTGAGTCTGTCCTTGAGTCCACTTTTTTATGTTTCCTTAGTATTTCCCATAGTCCTAGTTCTACTCCTAATCCCCATACAATAATTAGCACTCATTGGACTCCTTCTCCTATAGGATGACTTAAAATTAACTATGATGGTGCTTCTAAAGGAAATCAGGGTGCAACGGGTGTTGGAGGTCAGGTTAGGGATCACAATGAATGACTTATAATGGCCTATGTTGAGTTTATGGGTATCCAAACTAACCACTATGTTGAAGCTCATGCGTTGCAGAGAGGGCCAAAAGTTCTCAGATATTACACGAGAAATTTACAAATTGAAGACGATTCCATGAATGTTACAAACTCTATCATCAGTGACAAAATTACTTCATGGAATGTGCACACTATTATTTAGGAAGATAAGGTCTTGATATAGAATTTTCACAATACTACAACCTACCATGTGTATTTGAAAGCTAACAAGTTTGTTGATTTGCTCACCAATATTGGGGTTAGTCACAAGAATTTGTCCATTTGATACCAAAATTTCCCTTAAAATGTTCTTAATGTTGCTGCTATCGAATTGGAAATGCACAACCGGCCTTGAGAGGTATGCTCACCTCAAAAATTATGATGATGGGAGTGACAAAAATGCTTCTCTAGTGGCCATATTCAACTCGACCCACAAAGCCATCTTGAAATTGTTAGTCAAGAAACATGGCCAAAAGAGCTTTGTAGCTAAAGAGATTGTTGATTTTTTTTTTTTGAAAAAAAATGAAAAACTTGTATTAATACAAAGAACAATTACAAGCGGGAGAGAACACATCCCAACCAAGAACAACAAGCAACACAACAAGAGGAGAGCACAAAGGCAACCCAGCACAACACAGAGCAAAGAAGTCAACTGGGCGCGAAAAAATGACATGTCGCGAAATCGCGACATGTCGCGAGATCGCGACAGTCAACCCCGGCTCCCCCACTGCGGTGCCAACAGTCGCGAAAACGCGACATGTTGCGAAATCGCGACATGTCGCGATATCGCGACATGTCGCGAAATCGCGACATGTCGCAAAGTCGCGACGACAGCACCCACCTGCAACCCTTCGACAAAAGTGTCGCGAAATCGCGACGAATTCACCAAATGGCAACCAGATCGCAAAAGCGTCGCGATATCGCGACAGTTTTCGCCAACCCGTTGGAAAGCCAAAATTGTCGCGATTTCGCGACGGGTTTTCCTTATGACACCAGACCGCCAAAAGTGTCGCGATATCGCGACGGTTTTTCCTTTCGGCTCCCAGTTCTCAAAGCGTCGCGAAATCGCGACGAAATATCCTCTCGGCACCCAGTTCTCAAAACGTCGCGATATCGCGACGGATTTTCCACTTTGCTCTCCATCTGCAAAAGTGTCGCGATATCGCGACAATTTTACCAGTTAGCACCAAATTGCCAAAACTGTCGCGAAATCGCGACCACTTAACCAGGCGCCTTCCCCAAGGGCCGCGATGGCGCGACATGTCGCGATGGCGCGACATGTCGCGAAATCGCGACAAAAACCCGTCAAAGGCCGAGAAGGCGCAACCTGTCGCGATATCGCGACATGTCGCGATATCGCGACAAAAACCCGGTAGAGGCCGAAAGGGCGCAACCTGTCGCGATATCGCGACATGTCGCGATATCGCGACAGAAACCTTCCTTAGCAAAAAAACACTGCACATCATTTCAGAAAACGTTCAAGGCCTTGTCGAATCTCTGCATCCTCCACAGGCATGTCACTGTGCAGTTGCATCCCAACCTCCCTTTCAGCACCCATCTTAGCAAGGAAATCGGCCGCCTTATTGAGATCTCGATTCACATAGACAGGTATCACATCATCTAATTCCCTCCAGAGCTCTTTGATTTGGGAAACTAAGATCCGCAACCTCCAAGCTTTCGAGACAAAGTTTCTCATACAATCAAGAGCACCCACCAAAATTTGGGAGTCAGACTCAATAATAATCTTCCTGTGTCCTTTTTTGGCAGCCCAGAAGGAGGCAGATTTAATGGCAAAGGCCTCGGCTTCATTGTTTGTGGCACATCCCAGACCCTGCAGTTCCCAATAGAGCAAAGACCCAGCATGGTCGCGGCACACAACTCCAATTCCGGCACTTCCCGGATTGCCTTTAGCCGCTCCATCAGTATTGATTTTGATCCATCCTTCAGGAGGAGGTTTCCAACTACCACTCACTTGCCTTTGTTGAAAAACAACTCCCTCGTCCAAAGGCTCAGAAGCAGACTGAATTTCCCCCTCGGTATGAATGGCAACCGTTTCCGCCACTTTGCTCCAAATGACTTGCCATATTCCTTCTAGAGAGGAGAAGGTTTCACGAAAAATACGGGCATTTCTCTCCAACCAAACCTGCCACCAGATAAAAAATAAACCAAGCTCCCAGCCAATTCGAAGAGCATTGGATTTAAATCTACCTTTCTTCCAGCTTTCCCATATGTTGTTTCGAGACAAGACCCCATTAGCCTGAAGTTTAAAGTGGGAGAACCAGCGCTTCCAGATCTGTCGTGTGAAAGAACATTCAAACATTAGATGATCCGCCGTTTCCTCCTGCTTATGGCATAACACACATTGGGAAGGGCCAATGATGCCTCTGAGTGCGAGATTGTCATAGGTGAGAATTCCATTATGCAAAAACTGCCAGGCGAAGAAGTTCACTTTCGGCCAGCCCTAGGGATGCCATATCTTTCTCCAGTCAAGAACCAAAAAAAAGGGTGGAGGGGGCTCTGGGAGGATCTCACCATATCCTTCTTTCACAGTATAAACCCCAAGGCTTCCATAGCCCCAGGCCAGTTCATCCTCCTCATCTCTCCCAGTAAGAAACCGTTCTGCCAAGATTTTTCCCAAAGTAGGTACCAACTCCGGAGGGATAGGTATTGGCCACTCATCCAGCCGCTTAAACTTTATGAACTTGTAGTCCCCCAAATGACTAGTGTTAAAGTAGCTCTCAATTTGAATCCATCCCTTATCTTCTAAAGCAGATTTTATTGGTTGCAATTCAGGAAAAACAACAATAATGGGAGGATTATGGTCCCAGGAATCAGTCCAGAACCGAGCCTTATCCCCTCGCCCCACTTTCCAAAAAAGTTGATCTTTGATGAGTTGAGCTCCAAGCTTGAGCGCACTGCCACCTCTGGTGATCCAAAACCTTCCGGTGGAAAGCGGCCCACATCATTAGGATGGACGAGAACCCGGTATTTGCTAGAGAGAATTGCTTGAAGAGGGATGTTGGTGAGAAATCCACCTCCGGTCCGAGTTTGCCAGCCAAAGCCTTGTTGTTAAACTTGGAGCTTCTTAGTCCCAAACCCCCTTTTTCCTTGGGTTGGGTAACCTTGTCCCAACCAACCAAGGCCCATTTCCTCTCTCCCTTGGCACCTTCCCATAGAAATCTTCTAGCCATTTTATCCAGCTCTTTCCAAATAGACTGGGGAGCAGCCAGGACGGAGAATTTATAAATTGGCATGGCCTGAATAATTGACTGCAAAAAAGTTAGACGACCCCCATAACTTAACCATCTATTAGACCAATGGTTCATTCTATCTTTGATGCCATCCAAAAGGTCCTTCCAAACATCAATTTTCAGTTTTTTGAAATGGAGAGGGACCCCCAGATAGACTATTGGGAGAGAGGTCAGAGTGAAACCTAAAATCTCAATAACTCTGTCCTGTAACCGTTGATCAATATTGAAGAAGATCACTTTGGATTTATTGTCATTGATGACTTGATTAGAGGCCCGGAGGTAGACATTTAGAGTATCTCTGATTCTTCTTGCTTCCCTAAGGCTGGCCACTCCCACCAATCCAGTATCATCTACAAACTGTAAATGAGTCAAAACTTCAGCCCGACCTTAAAACCTGTTATCTGACCTTGAAGTCTTCTTTTCAGAAAGAGTCTGCCCAATCCTTCAGCCAAGATGAGGAAGAGATAAGGAGAGCAAGGGTCTCCTTGCCGCAATCCTCGAGAGGCACCAAAAGGAGGCGAGGGAAGTCCCTTGATAAGAACAGTATGAAGGCGTAGAAATACAGCTCATGACCCGGTCTGTCCAGTCCTGAGAGAAACCAAAGGCAGTCAACATCTTTGCCAAGAAGCCCCACTCCACCCTGTCATAAGCCTTGGACATATCCAGTTTAATGAACATTCCTTTGTTCCCAGGTTGGTGCATTGTATGGATAGCCTCTTGAGCAAGAATCACTCCATCCAAAATTTGCCTCCCTTCAACAAAACCCCCTTGCTCAGGGAAATTATATTATGCGAGAATAGGTTTTAACCTTTCGGCCATAATCTTCGTAATTATTTTATAGATCACATTGCATAAGGCAATAGGTCTAAAATCGGATAAATGAACCCCCACTGCTCCTTTTGGAATTAAAGTAATGAATGTATGATTTAGAGCCTTGAGCATTCTTTTATTGGTTACGGACTCCTCGGTGACGACCAGAACATCTTCCTCCGGGGAATCCCAAAAGGCACTGGAAGAACTCAATAGGGAAGCCATCGGGACCGGGCGATTTACCGGTACTCATCCCAAAGACCACCTTCTTAAGTTCATCTTTATCTATAGGTCTAAGTAGAGCCTGGTTTTCTTCGAGGAGAGATTAAAGAAGGAATGACAGCAATAACTTCATCTTGGGCTGCCCCATCTTGCTCCATACTTTCCTTAAAGAGTTTTGAGAAATACTCCATTGAGTGGAAGTGCATACCAGGAAGAGTGTCAAAAGAGTATCCATTCTCATCTTGAAGGAAATCCATAGTATTCATTTGTCTCCTAGCACGAGCGGAGCGCTGAAAAAATTTTGTATTTATGTCTCCTTCTAATAACCAAGTATTTCTTGCTCTCTGTTTTCCAGTAAATCTCTTCTTGGTTATCAATATCCTCAACCGCTTTGCGCAAGGCATCATCCTCGGATTTAAGGTGCTCGGAAATGTTTCCTTCCCTGAAATGTTTTTGCACCTCATCCCATCTAGCCAACAAGGGGGCCCGTTGGAGCTGGAAGTCTGATTTGTTAGTTTGCCTCCTTTGTTTCAATTTACACTTGACAAATTGAAGTTGTTTGTGAAATTTGAACATTGCGAGTCCCAAAAGGTGGGCGGCCATCTTCCCACCACCGAGGAATTTTTCTTCGGAGATCTTCTTTTTGCAACCAAAAATTTTCAAATTTAAAAGGTTTATGAGTACTGCCTCTGTCCTAGCCCCTCCCTCCGAGTACAATGGGAAAGTGGTGCAAGCTGGGCCTTCCAAAATCTGAAATTTAATATTCCATTTCACAAATGCTTCCTCCGAGACCGAGAAACCGGTCTAGTTTTACCTTCCTACTTGTGTGGCTCTCTTCTCTTATTAGTCCACGTAAAATAAGTACCGGGACCTTTGATATCAACAAGGTGAAAGGCCTGGACTTGAGCAATCCGAAGCCTATCCCCTGGATCCAAAGCGGGAAACCACCTTCACGATCATTGCGAGATAATTTGGCATTAAAATCCCCAGCAACAATCCAATCGCAATCTTCCCGGGAGGATCTCATTGAATGAACAACATTCCATTGAAGCCGCTGGCCATCAATGCTTTGAGCCCCATAGAAGTTTGTAATTAAAACATGTTCAACTGTAACAATATTCTTAAAGAGAGATGTGAGAACCCCCCTCCAAGCTGTATGTTCTATTTCTATCCACACCAGAGGATTCCACGGAGTAACAATTCCCCCAGAAGCTCCTTGGGCCGCCACATCCATATATCCAGGCGCCCCTCCATATTCTACTAGCAATTTTACACATAAGATCCGAAGACATTTTTGTTTCTGAAGGAGCAAAAAGTCTGTTTTGTGTCTTCCTAAAAGTCTTTGAGCAGCAGATTGATGGGTTCTCTTGTTTAAACCCCTTACATTCCGAGGATTGTATAATCATTGGAAACCTTGGGAGCAATACGAGTCAATTGTTCTCACCGATCCTCCATTGATCAGCTTGTCCCCTTGCGCTACTATTAGATCCTTATTGGATTTTCTACCAGCTCCTTGGGAATTACTATTCTTAGACCTCTTTTCCACATGGGTGATCCCCAACGCTGGTCTTTCTCTGTTCTTTTCTGCACTTCCCATGTGGACATCCTTAATAACTGGTTGTGCGGGGGAATGAATTACCATAGCCCCTAGGTTCTCTGGCTGCAGAGTCTCAGGGGTTTCAATCACCTGTTCTAAGACGAGGAGTAGATGATAGAGGATCATGAGAGTGGGTGTTAGTATCCCCATCATTCCCAACCACTCCTTCCATGACTTGGTCTTCTTGGTCTACAAGGGATTTGAAGATTTCATATCGATTGGTTGGCTTGGATTGGAGTCTGCTCTTTGCCATTTCTCTTTTTGTTTTTCCTCCGCTTCTGCTGTTCAAAGCCATCTTTACGGGCATCGAGAACCACGGGGGATATTGAGGGGATCTTTGACCGAAGTGAACTTACCCTCTGCGGGGCGATTTGACGCTCCAGACGGAGCTTCCGATTTTGTGGTCGGGCTATTTGGGCGAGAACCTAGCCAAATGGCCATGCTTATGGCAGACTCTGCATCTGAAAGGTAAGGCTTCATAGTCTAGCTGCTGTATCCAAGTTAGTCCTGCCAACTCCAATTCCACCTCGGCGGGAAGTGGCTGGCTAATGTCCATTTCTACACATATTCTAGCAAAGACAACAGTATTTCCTTCCATGGTATCTCTTGAAACTCCCAAAAATCTACCTAGAGAATTACCAATCAACTCAAGGATTTGCTCACCCCAAAACTCCATTGGGAGAGCATATAGCCGTATCCAGGACCGGGGACAGCCGTGGGCTCAATGCGAGGGTCAAAACCCACTCTCCACGGTTGGACAAATAATCCTGCAGGGCCGTGGCTCCTCTTCTACGATTCAAATGCTCTGTTTCTATCTGCTAGAGAAGAGAAACTAATAATAAAATACCCATTGCTTATAGGCCATAGAGAGTACTCACCAATGGGCTCCCAGTTCTGTCTCACCCAGGTGTGAAGGAAGTTCAGAGTGGGCTGAATACCCATGAATTTGTAGATCAGATCATGGGTAGCACGGTATATAATCGTATCCTCAACCAGTTTTGGCTCTATGACAATCTTTGGCCTAGACGCAGATTGTGGAAGGCAGCCGTTAATTCTGTTTGCAGGTAAACCCTTTCCAGCATTCTTAAATAGCATTTGATAAGCCTCTGCGTTGAGCTTCATCGGAAGAAGATGCAGGGTTTTCTTTTAATTTATCTGCATATGAGCTTTTCTGCCCATCGGAAGATCCTGGAGGAGACCCCATTGGGCCCTCCCAAGGCAACGAGCAATCCTTCAAAGAGGTGTAGAATCAATCCACAGGAGGATGCGGAAGAGACTTCCAACCAGAGACCCTGGAGCTTCGCCCGGTGCACACGAGAATGTTTCCC
>JAQPPZ010006058.1:0-69882 GCA_028583015.1 Wollemia nobilis | reverse complement strand
ATCTAAAGTAGTGTATGTGTTGCAGGGTCACTTTGAAGCTTCCCATAGTTCATTGGTGCATTTAGTGCCTACACTGCATGAAATTACTAAAGTAGAATGTTTGGTAGCAATACTTCTAGGATTTGGCCTCAAGGGAACTCGATCCAACCCATAAATTTTTTGGGTTCTCCATGACTGATCTAGTGGAGTTCCATTGGCACCAATGAGCTCATAGTCCAAGGGTACTCTCCCATATACAAGTAGGCTACAGGATGTATTGGGTCTACGACTAGGCGTAGCCCTAGTGTCTTACCCCTCAGTGGGCAGATCTATCCTATGTGTATCAAGTGAAGCTTGGGGTATTGCAACCCCTATATGCCTATGTGATTATGGAGGCCTTAATACCTCTTAATTTTGGAGTTATGAAGGAGGCCTTGAAGCCTCTGCATGTCTATGTAATGAGGGAGGTTGTGATACCTTCACATGTCAGTGTAAAGAGGGAGGTTGTGATGCCTCCTCTTGCCTATGTAATGAGGAAGACCTTGAGGCCTCCTCATACCTATGTGATGAAGGAGGTCATGATGCCTTTGTGTCTAAATGATGAAAGAGGCCATGAGGCCTCCTCATGTCTATGTGATGAGGAACCAGGATGTGGCTCTCTTGTCAAGTTTTCTCGAGGAGTCCCCCCAAGGGTTGAGATATCACCCCTAATACTTGCCAAACTCTGTCTGGTGACACTATGGGTGTGCGGATCAATGCTAGTGTGACCATGAGTATATGGAGCATTAGGTTCCCCATTAGTATTGGACCAAGTGTGGTTGCTTTGTGTGTATACCATGGTGAATGATGAGTTATCTTCTTAAGTAGATTCAAATAACACAAACAAAACAAGAAGGTGTTTATCTATTTTAAGGATTTATGTGTTCCCTAAAATGTTTGGTGTGTTTTGATTCATTGAATAAATAAGCTAACTCTCATCGTGTTTCATTCTCATTGGATGGTATACTTATATGTTTAAAGGTTTTCACCTATATACTCACACAAGCTGAATATGGTGATGAAATCTATACTCAATGAGGTAGCATAGGTACTACCAATTGTCACCCAACACCCTATGTGTAGCGATACATACGTCAAGGAGGAGTGCATGCTATTTTTCATGGTTAGGATAGTTCTTGGGTTGGCCTTGGCCATGGATGGGTCCCGATGATACTCTTCCTCATGATCCAAACAAGTGGTAATGACCTCCACTATTGGTCTCAATCAACAGGTTAGATGTTAGAGCCCAATGCTTTTGATGTTAAATATGAAACATGATGTGTGTGGGGTTCTATTTTACCTTGCATGTAAGCAAAATGCATCACCAACCAAGCATGATATTTTCTATATGCCTAATATAAAATATGTTTTATTTAAAAAATATGCATGTATTCCACTTATATGATATTCAAATAATGCATTCTATTTCATGACTTAAGGGCTATTGGTTGGGCTGCATGCAAGAAAACTAACACATAGAGGCCTAGAATTCTAGAGACTAGGGTATACCTTACAAGCAGAGGCCCACTATTCCTATAAGTGCCCAGAGAAACTAAAAAAAAACCTAAGAAACATCAAGTGCAATCTCTTTTCCCATTTTTATTTATATTTCCATGATTAAACTATGATTTCACCTGTTGTTTCTGGAAATAAAAAGTTGCTGATAGAAACACAGAGAAAACAGAGGATGAAACCAACATCAAATCCCACTCTGATGATGGAAATTCTAATTTCTATTACACTGTTGTTGGTCATTGTCGACTAGAGTGACTGATTCTAGCCACTGACTGTAGGAACAGTTGAGATGAGCTAGTTGCTATCGACCAGAGTGGCCAAGACCTACAGATTTTTGTTAACCAGAGCAGCCAAATGTGCACATTAAAAAACCCATGAATGTCAATAAACTGACTAGAAAACAAAACTTGGTGGGGGTCCCACTGTGATCACCATATGTGTGACCTTGGGAGGTACACACGTAGCTACCCTACTTGCAATTTGGTTTATTATGTATATTATTACTTGCACAAAATGAAAGTACTAAAAGCACATGTAACAAAAAAAATAAGAAACAAATAAAGATGCTTTATTTATTGATATCTCAAGTCCTCGGTTACAAATTCATTCCTCTGAGGGATACCCATAATTTTGATACAATTATTTACACAATAGAGTAGCACCTAGATATATTCTATGTAAGGGAATGGTGTGACTACGTGGGCCTCATGGTCCTACACATGAAACTATATGGGGGCTTATAGATGTCCCCTTCTCCAGATCTGGTCTTGGAGGGATATTTGTGCTCATGATACTTCAATCCGATCCTAAAGATCTATACCTACACTCATGTAAACAACAAAGTATGCTTAATATGATGGGATGCCTCTCCAATTGAGGCATTTATCAGTGGATCCAATATATATGATAATATAAGCATAAACAAAGCAATAAATGCAGGAAAAGCTAAGAAATATGAAATGGATGGGTAAATGAAATCAGATCTGAGCTATGACTAATCAGTAAATCAAGAAGTAATGAATATAAGCTAAAGAAAAATAAAATAATGTCTACACCCTAAAATATGCCTATGGGCCACTATTTGAGATAGTGGTCGCTATATGAAACTCTTATCCTCATGAATCAGGGGCTATAGCGCTATCCTCAAGGGTCGCTAGGCTTGTCTCCTACACTAATTGGTGGTTAATAATAATGGATCTGAATACTGATGTGTGGACATGGCTCAACTAGATGGCACTCCAATGCTTCTCAAAAGGACATAGTTTGGCTCTCTATTTCGATAGGGCTCCATTGCATAAGCTCTAAAAAATTGTGTATTGCTTGCTCTTTGTGGGAGAGTCAATATGTAGACTTACCTTTCTTCCAAATATGGACCTTGGCTTCTTAGAGAATATTCAATTCAAGTTGCATGCGATATACCATCCCGAGTGGGATGCATCAATCACAAAATGGCATTGAAGGGGCAATTAGGAGGAACTCAATCAATTCCTCACCAAAATCCTCCCGTAAACAATGCAAATGTGTAGTCAGATTGCATGATCTAGTCCCATATTCAGGGCTAGACTATGCATGGTGCTAGCCATTGTCAGGTCTAGTGACTAGATAATGTCACTATAGTCTTCAGTGGCTAGGTGTGGTGGTCGCTCTACCTAAGAGCGTCTAGGACTAGATGGGCTAGAACTGCCCTATTTGAGTGGTTAGGACCATTACTTTCTCTTGGAGAGATCCAAGAAGGTTCATATGGTCTGTGAATGTGTCCATATGGGTAGTCTCCTAAACATGACATATTTTAGGTGTCTACAAATGCACCTTTTTGGGATGCGTTGTGGGAAAACATAGCACGAAGCAAAAATAGACCACCTGGAGTCACATTGTAGGTTTGATGATGATCATTGAACTGATTAACGTTGGATGCCCCAGTCATGTGAGAGGTTCTAAATCCTAGAATCATTGCTTCCAATGGAATGGAAGGCTTAAATGTGTGGAAGCTCTCATGAATTCCTTAGAGGCTATTTGGGTAGCCAGGATGCTACGATTGGTCCAAACGGAGGAGAGGTTGAGCTTGACTATCATATTTGCTTTTTACCCGAGCAAAGGGTAAGTTTATGATAGTTTTTGTAAATGATTCATAGGACAAATGAAATTTGACATGATCAACTGATATTTTTTTGACTTTGATTATGATTGTTGAAAATTTTGACTACCCCCTCAAGCGACGATTCGATGAGGAAAAGACAATTAATAAAGTGACGAGTCACTTGACCAAAATTAATGATTTAAACCTCTTTAGAGGGTTGCTCTATTGTTATATATTAGTTCCCATCCAAGTGTGATTTCAACCCTATTTGGTAATTGTACATCTCTATCCCATGGGGTGGTTTGGCCATAATGGTCTTCTTAGAGAATCAAGGTGACAACAATTCTATTATAGCTTGTATTGAATCACTATTTGCTATAGGATAAATGAGATGAATCCTTGCTCTCGTGGGGTAGTTCGACTGTCATGGTATTCTTTGGGTTTGAAGTGAAGCATATCAATTCTACCTTAATTTTTTTACCCCAAGTGGCCTTATGATAATTTGCTCATATTTTTGAATTGCATGGAGCGCTAGTCACTGCAATCTCCAAGTTTATAGGGCAAATAACTGAATACGAGGCTCAATTGGTATTTTTGTTGTTATTTAATTGTTAATTTTGAATTTTATGATATTTTTGGATTTTGATATATGTAATTGTTTGGTATTTATGCTTATCTTGGTTGCATTGGATCGAAAAGTGTCCTTTACGACCTATTTTGAGGTGCTCTATGGTGAGAAATTAACAAAATTTCTCCTCATTTTCTAGTCAATGTTAGTTTCGGTGACCTCCAATTGCTATTTCTTAGCCGCTGTCACGTCCAATAGCCAAAAATTATGGGTTTTTGATGTCAGTAGTGGTGAAGGCAAAAAGGGAAATTATAAATTTAAAAATTAGGGTTTGTCACCTCATTATTTCTAGCTGTTAGTTTGTGCTTATGGAGCTTTGAGGTGTGATTATCTGATTGTGATATGAAGTGCTGCTAAATTTGTTGTTGAGTGAACATGATGGCCGAGTAGGGGGAGTCTTTGACCTCTCTAAACCCTAACCCCCTCATTTATTAATGCGATAAAATAAACCTAACTAAAAAATCTGGTAAAGGAACCTCATTAACCCTGTTGGAAATGAACTAAACCCGTAGATAGGACTAGTTTAGGATTTTAGCAGATAAGTTTCCTTCTATTTTAGATATTTTTGAATTTTTTTTGGATTTTTTCCATGGAAGAATGTCGTTGGCGTGCTACCTGCTAGTCGCTACTGCTTAGAGTGGTTAGCTTGGCCTATGGCTGGTTGCTATCACTGTTAGTGGCTAGCTTGAACTACAATGATTAGATTTCTCATTGTTGGAACCTAGCTTTCGAAGATCATGTCATATTAGGCTTACCTTAATACCATAGCCCACAGATGGTACTGATGAGAGGATATTTGGCATATATTTCTATAACAAATTATTTCATTATTATGTTTAATTGATGATTATAATATGTTTTCTGTAAGTTATTATTGTATATTTTTGTAATTTGTTAGTAAAAATGTTGAATGCAGTTAATCTGATAAATGTGTGCATTTTATGTGAAATATTTTTGAGTTATGAGTAATAATGCAGGAAGTGTTGAATAATGTTCCATGGACGAATAATGCATCAATGCGAGATTTAGGATACACCTTGGATATTAGAATATGGATGTAAGAACAAAAGATGAAAATATTAAGGGCATGGTAACATAGTAGTAGCAGACTATTGTTACAGAAGATGGGAGTTGAAGCATGTTACGGAAGATAGTTATAGAAGTATGTTACAGAAGGTAGCTACTGAAGTATATTACCAAAGGATATTTTTACCAGCAGTTACCAAAGATATTTGACCAAGTTAGTTAATCCATGTTGTATGCTTAGTCAGCTTGACTAGCTGACTTGTCAAAGAACATTCACATGAATATTACGGTTGACAAAGTTGTTATCAAAATATTTTTTAAAGTTGTATTTAGATTATTATTAGAATTATTAGATCTTCACGCAATTTTTTTAAGTCTTTTACATGAATAAAGGACATATTGTTGTGTCAAATCTTACAAGATGTCAAAGTTAGTATTATTTTGTTATAATAGTTTACGTATTTCCACTTGGACCATTGAAGTTGTTTACCCAGTCCAAGTAGAGTTAGGAGTTATGTCAAAATTAGACTATTCTTGTTTAGTACAAGGTTGTCATATTACCAAGTCCAACAAAACCACATGGTAAAAATACATAGAAGAGTTATATTAAAATTTTTCCAAGTGACATTATATATTATATAGGAGACCTTTGAAAAGGTCTAGGGAGCTAATGGAGAAAATTTCTAATCTGTGACTATTCCCTATTTAATCTTCTGGATACAATTCTAAAATTTGGATGTACAACCATGTACATTTGAGTTTTAGTAATAAAGTATCAATAATTTCTTCTGAATATGGAAACTGTATCAATTAATTTCTTTATGCTTTGCTTGCCTTGGTTGTTGAGCAAAAGTGTCACAATATCACGACAAAAGCAAAGTCAAAGTCTATGGAAGTAGAAGTGTCGTGATATCATTGCCTCTATAGTCTACTAAGATTAGGATTTACAGCCGACTAAGATTAGGGTTTTCATCATAAAAAATATTGTTATAAAAGGAGGGTTGTTTGGAGAATTGAGTAGATGGTGGAATGTGTGTGAAATATGACCTTTGTGCATAGAGAGCAAGTCATGTTGAATCGTTCTAAGTGCAAAATTTGTAAAGAGAGTAGAGTGCACAAAATGGAGAAGACGATCATGAAGTTTGACTGTAATGAAGTAGAGTGTGCGAAGTGATTGCATAGAGAGAGCAAAGTGCGCAAAGAATGCAAAGGTGAAGAAGACCAGTCAGGGTCTTGCAAAAGTAAAGGTATCTTACTGTCAAACTTATAGATTCAAATTGAAGTCTAGGTTGCATCTTGGCATCAGGGGTTGGTGCTCCTTTCTGTTGGTGTAGATAAATAAGGGGTTGGTGCTCCTTAGAGTGGGTGCTGGTAAATTGATTGTAAAGTTGGTGCTTTGTAAAGGCTGGATTTGGATGGTAGTCCAAGTAGTCAATTTTTTAGGAGTATCCACATTGGTGAACCTCGTTAAATCTTGTGTTGTGTGATGCTCATTTGTTATACTTCTTGTATCTAGTAATATGTTTTAATTTCTACGGTATTAAGAACTCTAAATTTAAGTTTATAGAGCTACACTAATTCACCCCCCTCTCAGTGTCATTGTAAGACTAACATTGGTAACTTCCATTTCTTTTATTTTTCATACAATCATGAAATAATTAGCATTAGATTCATTTAATGAAATAGATTACTGAAGTTAAAATAGAGTAGATAAAGGGGAGGAGGTTAATACTAACCTTTTAGAGGCAAGGCCCACTTCAAAAGGTTAGTCCCTAAATCTCTTCCCCCCAAAATACGATAAATAGAGTTAGAATGTAGAATAAGTCTTAAAGCATAAACTTAATTAAATTACATAATAAATAAATTATAAATTATACTATGCATCATTAAATCATACGTGCATCCAAACATATTCATATAGATCAAATCATAACTTACATTTTGCTTTCATTCATGCACAATCTAATTTTTGTTTGTAAACACCTGAAACTAAAATAAATTTGAACTAATCTTAGCATTGATCCCTATGGTATAATCTATACTTGATTTCTATTCTTTAAATCTAACCTTGATTACCCTCATATTGACAAATTTAAATGTAAGCTATTACAACCAATCAGTGACTCTAGGACTAATACCTTTCATATGCCTATTGATGAGATGATGATCACTTTGTAATAAATGTATAGGATCTTCTAAATCCCATTTTATGGAGTACCCATTGTCTCTTCTCCTACTGGTGTCAAAGATGCAATATTTTCTAGGGTCTTCGAGAGGCATGTCATTGCTACCTTTCGAGATACTTGTTTTGGCAAGATTTATATTTCTCGGTGGTACTAGGAGCACATATTCTCCTGGAGGCATGTTGTCCTATTGATGGTGATTTGCAAAATCCTCATACTTGACTATTCTGGAGCAAGGTTCCCATGGAACCTCTTGGTGATGGTACAAGACTTTATTGATAGTGAGGCACCTATCATTTATGCTTGGTGGAGCGCACTGATGGCATAGTGCTATGATGAGTTATACCACATTTAATGTTGTGGATGGGATAGCATTGCATGTATCTTGATCCTTTAGATCTAGGGATGGGAGCACATTATGGTGGATCACCCAAAAGGACTTCCTATGAAGATCATTGTTGTAGATGATGATCCCTAGTGCTATGGATCCAGGTGGCCCAGAGCACTTGAGGAGTGCAAGAGTTAGCCTTTTTTAGGGGATATTTCCTATTACATGATGTCTTTGACTAGTCTATAGGCCATTAACATTATTTGGAGGCCCTATCATGAGTGCCCTACTTGGGAGGACCCAGCTAGCTTCACAGCTCACATTCAACATGACCGATGGGTTATTGGCCACAAGGTTAACATTAGAGAGTTTTTAATACTATTTTTAGGTGCTCAGGAAGTTTGACATCAAGTAGGATGTCCTTCTTGAGCTAGTTTTGTACCATCATATTGTTGTGGAGAAGAATCTTCTACGACCTCAAGTTACAATAGTCAGAGGAGGATGACTCCTACAGTTGATCCTAGCATAGCTAATACTAGAGTTACAGAGATGTATACATGTTGTTGGGGTATGTGATTGTGGTAGGGTGATAGTCGCTTGGGGTTGACTTTGGATGAAGAAAATGCTAAGGATCTGGATAGGCATCGAGTGTGGGCTCAAACATATGATTGGGGGTAGGTAGGGTAGCAAGAAGCATAGGAGTAGGTGGTATAGGAGTAGGTTGCCCCTGAGGAGGAGGAGTTATCTCCTAAGGAGGAGGAGTAACCTCTCTAGACTTAGCTACATTAGGTTGAGGTTGAACTACATATGTATTAGATTTAGGTGCAGTAGAGGAATTCCACCATTGTTGAGTTTCGAGCTTAGGTTCAATACCTTGAGGCAAAGTGGACCGCACTACAGGATAGGATAGACCAACTTACTACTGGTGGGGGTGCTACTCACGGATAAGTTGTGCCACCTATTATAGTGCCACAGGGACCTAGTGGTTTAAACACAAGTGCAGAGATCTAATGCTTGCATGGGATTTTAATAGAGGACTTGGAGCAGCAGACCCTGGATGCATCTTATATCCTGGTATTGGGGCATGAGGTCAAGCTTCGGGGAGGTTGCCTACTAGAGTGTCATATGGCAGGAGGGTCAAAGAGGACCAACCAGAGTACTTCAAGGTATTCATCAACCCAATCAAGCCATAGGACTAGGTCTCAGATAAAGTAGACTAGGGATGCCAATTCTATGCTACCTCCCAGAGGGGGCGATGAGGGTAGAGGTGATGCTAGTCGTGTAGGTCACTCTTGAGTGCTATTGCCCCTTGGGTATCTTGTACCTACTTTGAGTGTAATATCAGTATACCTACATGATTGTAGCCTTATGGTTACTTTTGTACCTTTATGTACTTATTTGGACACACATTTATATGATATCTAGACTTTGAGAATCATTATGTGCATCCTTTATGATTATGTTTTTATGTTTGTGGATGCAGTATCATGATCTTATGTGATATGATGTGATGTGATGCTTTAGATGTGTATGTGTAGATGGAATACTTTATGATATTATATTTTGTGGCTTACATGACTTATGCTTTATGATGGCACGGATGATTAGATGACATGATATAAATGATGATGATGGATGTATATATGGATGCACTGCTTATTGTTAAATGCATGTTTGATTTAGATGTATTATATGAACCTAAATTATATTGTTATGATATGGTAAATGCAATTTGTTATGCATTATATGAAGATCTAATTTTAATGAACCTGTATGCTTTAATCACTTAAAATATATGGTATGATGTGACATGGGTTTTGACAATCTAATGGACGACACCACAAAATGTATAAAAATCATGAATAAACAATAATTCTTATAATAAGAATTAATCATTTAAACATCAAATATGAGGTGAGATGATGTGATATGTATGTATGATTTGATTGATGGAATTATTTTTTTGCTATGAATAGATTTTTGAGGTTTTCCATGAGACTCAAACACCCTAGTTGCCCTATCAAAGTACCTATACTGATCGTATCGAGCTTCTGAAGGATAAATTTTTTATTATGAATACTTAGCTATTCATTATCCCTATGTGTACAAATGAACATATTAGATAGAACATAAGCATACCCCAGTGCCAGATAGAATTCATTCAGTCCATTACTGTATTGGAGATCCTCAAATGTCTATCCTAATCCTAGGTTAAACTTAGTTGGACTCAACCACTAGGTGATATAGGACACCTAAAACTAGCTCTTCCACATGCAAAAATTGGTCTGTACAAAAGTGAGATGCTAATGTGAAAGACATATCATCATGCATAAGGCTTGTTCACACTGAGAATTCCAAGGATTCAAGTTTAGTACTCTCTTATTTTCTTCATATCTATTTTGGGATACTTGCTCATGTTTAGTGATGAAAACCACTATTTATTTAACATTTTTGTTTTTCTTTTGAGCAAGGGATTTATATAGTGACGATGATCACTGTTTAGTTTTTTTTAATTGTGCTTTGTTTAGGATTTTTTCTTATTTTGATTAAAGCAAGGGATTTCCTTGGGTAGCAATGAACTTGTCCTTTTGCCAATTCTTAGCATTCCTGAATTGGTCACACAGGGGTATGAGCAAGATAAATTTTTCACATTAGGATACTTAATAATGCTTCGTATATTTCATATTTCCATTTTTTCAACTAGGATTTTAGTGTTTTGAATAGTGATAGAATTCTGAAATATACCAAGTGCTATCAAAACTAAACCTTACCTATAAAAATCTAAGATAAATTTCTATAAAGTTTGATAAAACCACTAGGTATGGTTGAGTGACCGAAAAACCCTGGTATATTCCTTATAGCAATAGGAGGGATTGTGTTGAAAAACACAATTACACACATGGGTGATGGATGATGATGAATTTTTAAGATGCATGATTGGTGTACAAATGTGGTGTCATTTGTGAGCCTGCAAACACACATGTATCTAATGCAAATGTGATGGATGGAAATACCTAATGAAATACGACTATATGAATGTAAATGCGGAATGTAAATATTTTTGATGCTTTTAATTGTTTTTTTGTTTTAATTATTATGATTATTTTTGACTTTTTATTTATGCGCTATTTTTGTGCTTTTATGTTTTGCTGTTGACCAAAGGGTGTATGGTACCTTTGGGGCTTTTGTGATTTGACCAAAGGGCTTTAAGATGCCTTTGAATCTTTTAGTGAATTGACCAAAGGCCTTAAAGATGTCTTTGGAACCTTTTTTGAGTTGACCAAAGGTCTTTAATATACCTTTGGAGCTTTTTGTGAATTGACCAAAGGGCTTTAATATGCCTTTGGAGTTTTTTGTGAATTGACCAAAGAGCTTTAAGATGCCTTTGGAGCTTTTTATGAGTTGACCAAAGGGCTTTAGGGTGCCTTTGGAGATTTTTGTGAATTGACCAAAGGTGCCATGCTACCTTTAGAGCCTTTTTTTTTTTTTTGATATTTTTTGATTTGTTTGGATTTTTATGATTTCTATTTTTTTTGGAAATTTTGAAATTTATATGAATGTTTTTTATATTTTACTTATTTATGTGTGAAACACCTTTAGATGAATGATATTGAGAGTCTCTAGCTCCTCAAAAGCCTCTATAATCGTTAGGTGATATGCCCTAGGTCCAATATTCTCAGAGATGATATAAGGACCTATCCAATTGGTCATAAATTTATCTTGTAGATGCGATGACATATTTGAGTTATGTTGGTTTTATTTAAGCACAATATACCCAAATTTAAAGTCTCTCAAGTGGAATTTATTATTATAAGCTCGTGTTAGATGATCCTGGTAAACGTGAAGATGCTCAAGAGCATTGATGCATCATTCATATAGAAGGGTCAACTGATCTAGGCGAGCTTGCCATGTAGTGTTGTCATTGATGAACTCTTTCAATGTGATGCACAATGTCAAAATTTCCAAATATAATGACATAATGGCCTTAGTGCCATATACAAGTGAAAATGGTGTTGTCCCAGTGGGCATCTGTATGCTAGTCTTGTAAGCCCATAATGCTAGGGGCAATTGTAGATGCTAGTCCTTATGATTTTCTTTCAACATCTTCTTTAATATGGCTTCTATTGTCTTGTTTTAGGCCTTTGCTTACCCATTTTCCTATGGATAGTATGGTGTCACAAAACTATGTTGAATTTTGTATTTGATCATTAAATCTCACATATTTCTATTTTGTAATGACGTGCCATTATCCGAGTTTATCTTGAAGGGGATCCTGAAATGACAAATGATATTGTGAAGTATGAACTCTGCAATCTGAGGACCAATTGTCGAGGTTATGGGGACCACTTCTTGAAGAACACAAGCTTATACTGAGAGGGGGGGTGAAAAGTATAAGACCACTTTTTACTTTTTCTCTCAAACCAATATATGCAATGTAAAGATAGCAATATCAACAGTAGTAATCAAAGCAATGTACACAACACCACACACAATAGAGACACCACAATTTACGTGGTTCACCCAATGCGGGCTACTCCACGGAGAAAATATTTTACTAAAACTTTCTCAGTTAATCTCTTGGGAATCCTTTCCCTATTACAATGTTTATGGACCTCTATCCAAAGGAGATGTTGATCCCCTAAATATGGTTTGTGGATCTCTATCCACAGGAGAACTCCTTCTCCTCTACTCTGGTTGGTGATCCTCTAGAAGACTACTGCCTCCACTACACTGGCTTGTGGATCTCTCTCCACTGAAGACTCTTGTCCCCACTCAGAAGACCTATCCTCACTACCCTGGCTGATGGATCTCTATCCACTGGAGACTACTGTCCTCTCTTCTCTGTCACCTCCAAAGCTCTATCTCAATTCTGTACTAAACACAGTCTAGTCGGTCTAGCACAACTCTGCTCAACTCTTGTACTAAACATAGTCCAGTCGGTCTAGCACAAGTCCACTCAAATATGCACTAAACATAGTCCAGTCCTAGCACAAATCTGCTCAACAGGTCCACTCAGAACCTGCTCAAATCTGCTCAATAGGTCCACTCAAAACCTACTCAAATCTGCTCAATAGGTCCACTCAGAACCTGCTCAAATCTTCTCAATAGGTCCACTCAGAACCTACTCAAATATTCTCAATAGGTCCACTTAGAACCTACTCAAATATTCTCAATAGGTCCACTTAGAACCTGCTCAAATCTGCTCAATAGGTCCACTCAAACCTACTCAAATTTTAATCTATAGGTCCTCTACTCAAATATGTTCAACAAGCTCACATATAACTTGTCCAAATATGCTCAATAAGTCCTCTCTAGGACTTAACCAAATATGTATTGTAAGCTTCCATAAAATCTCACACAAAATTAGTCCACAAGTCTTCTCAAAGACTTACCTCAAATCAACTTAACAAGTCCACATATAACTTGTCCAATCTCATAGAAACATAGAGAGAATTGTTAGAGACTCAATATGTTCTATACTCAATGCTCAATCACTTTCTCAACTCAAATCAATCTCATAGAAGCATAAAGATAATTTTTAGAGACTCAATATGTTCTATACTCAAAACTCAATCACTTTCTCAACTCAATCTCATAGAAGCATAAAGAGAATTGTTAGAGACTCAATATGTTCTATTCTCACAACTCAATCTCTTTCACAACTCAAATCAGAATATAGAATAGTTTGTTTTATGGAACTTGAACAATCACTTCATACATCCACTTGACTAGGTTCAATCAACTCTACTCAACCAATCACTCAAGAAACAACTCTTACTCACAAACCCTAGTCCAAGCATGTATCATCCAACTCAAAATATTTCCAACAATGCTCAACAACAAATCTCACATAACAATGATACTCATGATCTTTTCAAACTCTAGTTCAAGTTCTTTGCACAATCCAATGGCTTCAACAACAATGCTAATAAATCAATCTTCACATAATGATACTCATGATCTTTTCAAACCCTAGTTCAAGTTCTTTGCATAACAACTCACTTCAACAACCATGCTTATCAAACAAGGTTTTAATCACAACTCTTAATTTTAGAAAACCTTGAAGCATTAACTCATACACTTTCGAAAAGGAAACCCTAATCAAATCCTTTTCACTCCAAACTTAATTTTCAAGAAATCCAATCAACCAACACAACCAAAGAAGAATTTGCTCATACCTTTTTGCTTGACAAGGAGTTGATCTCACAAATCTGCCACACTCACAAATTTCTCTTTTCCAATCTCAATAAGGGTTAGAAGACTTTAATAATAACACAATGCAAAATGATGACCCAAAATACACCTTATTACTCCAACTCAAAAATAACATTCACCATAGTCTTCTTTTAATAGAAAAACCCTTATACAAAAATAATGCTTAAAAGTCTTAATAGAAATTTAACTAAGACTTTACTCAAACTCCTTATTACTCCTAAAATAATAAATCTCAAATATCAATACCTCCAAAATTAATTAATGGCATAAGGTACTTCAGAAAAATAACTTAACAATCCTTATTTCTCCCACAATTAAGACACTTTTACTATGCAAGTAAATATCACAAATGCCCCTCTTTCTACCCTTTTCACCTTAGGAAATAAACTTAGGGTAAATAAAAATTTAATTTAATTCTAAGTACCTTAGCCTCAAGTGGGGCTTGAACCCATGTCAACCTCCCTTCATGTGCCCTAGCCATGGCTGCCAGCCATGTGCACTAGGCACACGTTTGAAACCCATGAGCACCACGTGCTCCAAAACTTCCTCCATGCATAATGTTCGACGAACAAAATGGTGCCTCCTTTGGTGCTCAAAAACCAAGCATGAACCATGCCTCACATGGATCAAATGTAGGACCTTCCTGCCTCCACGCTTTTGCAAGCCAAGCGCTACCACCGAGCCACCATGCCCAATGAGAATGAGCTTTCAACTTCCACGTGTAACCTTCCACTTGGTGCTAAAGGACAAAATGCTTTGTCCTCTCCTCAAATCGCATGCATGAATGAATAAACTAGGTACAAAGCTATTTCAAAAACATTAGGAGCGATTATCATTTTTTGAATGCAAACTTTGGTGTATATATACACAAGCCTTCATGGCTTTCAACGTCGGTGCACGAGCATGGAATAAGATGTCGATGGTAAAGGCTTTGAATGCCTTTAATTAAAACCAACCCAAATTTAGGTTTGGGTAAATAAAATTGCCATCAAGCTTTGAAACGTTTGCCTTAAACCCAACCTTGGGTTTTATAAAGAATACTTAAACCCTTTTATTTATAAAATATTATAATCAAAATTATAAATATTTTATTTCTCAAAGTCACTTTAATAATATTATAATAATAATTATAATATTATACCTTTTCGCTATCTCGGATAAATGCTTCTTTGGAAGAAGTAAAACCACTTTCTGACCCATGCTCTTGGGTGTTCACTAAAGATATTTTGACCCATTATGACTTCCATTAAACTTTGCACTCAAACTGGAGAAGAGCTATCACTGGCATCTTGACATCAATGACAACTTTGACTTAGGGACTCAAAATGTCCAACAATCTCCCCCTTTGTCATTGATGGCAACCCATATTATTTTTACTAAAACTTTGACCTTTCTTTTTATTCTGCTCCCCCTGGGACATTGCTCCCCCTGGCTCAATGCTCTCTCAAATATCAAATCTCTCCCCATTACACAAATCTCTCCCCCTTTGACATCAATGGCAAAGGGTCACCTTTGGGGCTCGGGGCTAAGAATGAGCCTCTTAGCTTAGCCCCTCCCCCACCTCCTTTTGAGGTGGTTAATTCTGGGGTGGGAGTATTTCTACTCCCAAAAGGCATTGTTCTTTGCCTTTATCCTCTTCCCTTATTTTCTAAATTTTTTTATTCCTCTGACTATTTCTATCTGTGTTATCATTCTTGTTCTTGTTCCTATTCTTGTTCACATCCATGTTCCTATTCCTATTCCTATTCCTGTTCACATCCATATTCCTGTTCTTGTTCTTGTTTCTATTCATATCCATATTCCTATTCCTATTCCTATTCCTGTTCCTATTCTTGTTCATATCCATGTTTCTATTTATGTTCATGTTCCTGTTCCTGCTCATACCTATTTTTGGAATGTCTGCTCTACACCACTTTGTTGTGTGACCATTATTATTGCACTTATAACACTTAATGATATTATTCCTTGGAGGTGCAAATGTCTTAGGATTTTTCCTAGTGAAGTCATATCCTCTTCTTTCATGAACCTTGCAATTCATTGCCTTGTGACCAAACTGATTACATGAGTAGCAATACCCATGGAAAAGTTATCCATTCCCATATTCTTGTCTTTCATGTGTCCTGCATTGTGAAGCCATGTGCCCAAACCTATGACATGAAAAACATCTTCCATTGAAGCTTCCTTGTTTTGACCTCATTGGTCTCCTGTTCTAATTGTTGTTCCATCTGTATCTTCTCTGTGCATTGTTCCTATCTTCGTTGAACTCTCTATTGTCCAAATCTTCCTCTGATGTCTGAATTTATTTTACACTATCTTCTTCTGAAGTATCTTCATCTAAAGTTTCCTCTTCAGAACTTGAAGTTGACTCTCCTTCCTATTTCTTTTGAGTTTGTTCAAAACCAAGACCTATTTTGTTTGTTGACCTTCTTTGTACCTTGACTATCTTATCCATAATATTTGAGCTATTCTTGAATCCTTTCATCTTGATCTTGGAGTCCTCTAAATATTCTTTTAGTAGTGCCACTTCTTGTGCTAACTTCTCACATTCCAAGATCTTTGCTTCTAACTTATCTTTGAACCTTTTTGCCTTAGCCTTTGATTTTTCTAAATCCTCTATGAGCAATCTTCTCTCTTCATCACATTCTTGAAACTGAATTTCAAGTTTAGAGTGTTGCTTCCTTACCTTCTTTACCATGTCAAGGGCATAGATAAGTTCTCCCTTGAGATCATATCCATTCTCTTCTGAATATTCTTCTATTTGTTTGCCTTTGTCCACATCATTAATTTCTTTTGGCTTGTCTTCTATAGGATCACTTACTTCTTCTTCTAAAGCCATTAGAATATTTTCATCTGGTCCTTCAAGTGCATTCTCATATTCATCATCACTGAAACTATAACCATCCCTTGTACAATCATCTTCAAGATGTCCAAAGTTACCACATCTAAAACATTTGAGAATAACTAGAGTCTTTTTCTTAACCGGTTCTTTTTCTTCAATCATAAATAGGACTTCATCTCTATCATTTTCTGAAGAACTAGCATCACTATCATTTGAGTACTTACTTGCATTATCCACATAGTAGCTCCTCTTTTGTCTTTGGAAGAACTTCTTTCCTTGTCTGTTTTGTCCATCCTTGCTTTTATTTTGATGCCTATATCTTTCTGATTCCCTGTACCTGTGATCCTATTTTTCTTCACCATTGTTGTTCTTTGGTTCTTTACAATCTGTTGCAAAATATCCATACTTTCCACAATTGAAACACTTAATAGATCTTAGATCTATGGGTCTTCTAGAACCTTTATCTCTTCTACCATAATTGGCTTCTTCATCACTAGAAGACTCATTTCTTGATTCTGACTTCTTACCCTTTGTTTCCTTGTTTGCTTTGAATGCAGCCTCCTTTGGAGGGATAGGATATTTTGTTCTTATCTCAAAGGTTGTAAGCATGCCAAGCAAATAATTTCTTGTCAGACAATCACTATCAATTGATGTTTCTATAGCAGAGACTTTTTCACTGTACCTTTTTGGAAGAGTTCTCAAGATCTTATCACAAGCATCAGATTCATCGACCTTCATTCCAAGTCCTCTCATCTCATGTACAAGTTCATCAATCTTACTGAGATAGTCATGAATGTTTTCATCATCCTACATTCTTAAGTTTTCAAATTCTCCTTTGAGATTTTTGATCTTAGCTTTCCTGACACCTTTATCTCCTTCATATATGTTATGCAGTAGTTCCCACATTTCTTTTGTTGTTTTACAATCCATAACCTTCATAGATTCTGATCTACACAACCCTTTTATAATTGCATTCATAGCTCTTGAATTTGCATGCATTAGAAGCTTACCTTCCTTATCTATAGGAGGATTGATTTTTGGATCATATCCAAATTCCACTGCATCCCAAACTTCATTTCCAAGTGCCATCAGGTGAAATCTCATCAGCATACACCAATACAAGAAGTCACTTCCATCAAATATTGGTGTTGTATTATATGAGGACCCATCCCTTTGATCCTTTTGATCCATTGTGTTCTTGACCACTTTTCCTTCAAGCTATCAAAATCTTCTGAAGGAACCCGCTCTGATACCAATTGAAGAACACAAGCTTATACTGAGAGGGGGGTGAACAGTATAAGACCACTTTTTACTTTTTCTCTCAAACCAATATATGCAATGTAAATATAGCAATATCAATAGTAGTAATCAAATCAATGTACACAACACCACACACAATAGAGACACCACAATTTACGTGGTTCACCCAATGCGGGCTACTCCATGGAGAAAATATTTTACTAAAACTTTCTTAGTTAATCTCTTGGGAATCCTTTCCCTATTACAATGTTTATGGACCTCTGTCCAAAGGAGATGTTGATCCCCTAAATCTAGTTTGTGGATCTCTATCCATAGGAGAACTCCTCCTCTGCTTTTCCTGGTGATCCTCTAGAAGACTACTTCCTCCACTACACTGGCTTGTGGATCTCTCTCCACTGAAGACTCTTGTCCCCACTTAGAAGACCTATCCTCACTACCCTAGCTGATGGATCTCTATCCACTAGAGACTATTGTCCTCTCTACTCTATCACCTCCAAAGCTCTATCTCAATTCTATAAAAAAATCACAATCCAGACGGTCTAGCACAACTCTACTCAACTCTTGTACTAAACATAGTCCAGTTGGTCTAGCACAAGTCCACTCAAATCTACACTAAAATAGTCCAATCGGTCTAGCACAAATCTTCTCAATAGGTCCACTCAGAACCTGCTCAAATTTGCTCAATAGGTCCACTCAAAACCTGCTCAAATATTCTCAATAGGTCCACTCATAACCTGCTCAAATCTTCTCAATAGGTCCACTTAAAACCTTCTCAAATATGCTCAATAGGTCCACTCATAACCTGCTCAAATCTGCTCAATAGGTCCACTCAGAACCTACTCAAATATGCTCAATAGGTCCACTTGCTCAAATCTACTCAATAGGTCCACTCATAACCTGCTCAAATCTTCTCAACAAGCTCACATATAACTTGTCCAAATCTTCTCAATAAGTCCTCTCTAGGACTTAACCAAATCTGTATTGTAAGCTTCCACAAAAGCTCACACAAAATCAGTCCACAAGTCTTCTCAAAGACTTACCTCAAATCAGCTTAACAAGTCCACACAGAACTTGTCCAATCTCATAGAAACATAGAGAGAATTGTTAGAGACTCAATATGTTCTATACTCAATGCTCAATCACTTTCTCAACTCAAATCAATATCATAGAAGCATAAAGAGAATTGTTAGAGACTCAATATGTTCTATACTCAAAACTCAATCACTTTCTCAACTCAATCTCATAGAAGCATAAAGAGAATTGTTAGAGACTCAATATGTTCTATTCTCACAACTCAATCTCTTTCACAACTCAAATCATAATATAGAATAGTTTGTTTTATGGAACTTGAACAATCACTTCATACATCCACTTGACTAGGTTCAATCAACTCTACTCAACCAATCACTCAAGAAACAACTCTTGCTCACAAACCCTAGTCCAAGCATGTATCATCCAACTCAAAATATTTCCAACAATGCTCAACAACAAATATCACATAACAATGATACTCATGATCTTTTCAAACTCTAGTTCAAGTTCTTTGCACAATCCAATGGCTTCAACAACAATGCTAATAAATCAATCTTCACATAACAATGATACTCATGATCTTTTCAAACCCTAGTTCAAGTTCTTTGCATAACAACTCACTTCAACAACCATGCTTATCAAACAAGGTTTTAACCACAACTCTTAATTTCAGAAAACCTTGAAGCATTAACTCATACACTTTCGAAAAGGAAACCCTAATCAAATCCTTTTCACTCCAAACTTAATTTTCAAGAAATCCAATCAACCAACACAACCAAAGAAGAATTTTCTCATACCTTTTTGCTTGACAAGGAGTTGATCTCACAAATCTGCCACACTCACAAATTTCTCTTTTCCAATCTCAATAAGGGTTAGAAGACTTTAATAATAACACAATGCAAAATGATGACCCAAAATACACCTTATTACTCCAACTCAAAAATAACATTCACCATAGTCTTCTTTTAATAGAAAAACCCTTATACAAAAATAATGCTTAAAAGTCTTAATAGAAATTTAACTAAGACTTTACTCAAACTCCTTATTACTCCTAAAATAATAAATCTCAAATATCAATACCTCCAAAATTAATTAATGGCATAAGGTACTTCAGAAAAATAACTTAACAATCCTTATTTCTCCCACAATTAAGACACTTTTACTATGCAAGTAAATATCACAAATGCCCCTCTTTCTACCCTTTTCACCTTAGGAAATAAACTTAGGGTAAATAAAAATTTAATTTAATTCTAAGTACCTTAGCCTCAAGTGGGGCTTGAACCCACATCAACCTCCCTTCACGTGCCCTAGCCATGACTGCCAACCATGTGCGCTAGGCACACGTTTGAAACCCACGAGCACCACGTGCTCCAAAACTTCCTCCATGCACAATGTTCGAGAAAAAAATGGTACCTCCTTTGGCACTCAAAAACCAAGCATGAACCATGCCTCACACGGATCGAAAATAGGACCTTCCTGCCTCCACGCTTTCGTAAGCCAAGCGCTACCACCGAGCCACCGTGCCCAATGAGAATGAGCTTTCAACTTCCACGTGTAACCTTCCACTTGGCGCTAAAGGACAAAATGCTTTGTCCTCTCCTCAAATCGCATGCACGAATGAATAAACCAGGCGCAGAGCTATTTCGAAAACATTAGGAGCGATTATCATTTTTTGAATGCAAACTTTGGTGTATATATACACAAGCCTTCATGGCTTTCAACGTCGACGCACGAGCATGGAATAAGACATCGACGGTAAAGGCTTCGAATGCCTTTAATTAAAACCAACCCAACTTTAGGTTTGGGTAAATAAAATTGCCATCAAGCTTTGAAACGTTTGCCTTAAACCCAACCTTGGGTTTTATAAAGAATACTTAAACCCTTTTATTTATAAAATATTATAATCGAAATTATAAATATTTTATTTGGGTTTTCTCAAAGTCACTTTAATAATATTATAATAATAATTATAATATTATACCTTTTCGCTATCTCGGATAAATGCTTCTTTGGAAGAAGTAAAACCACTTTCTGACCCATGCTCTTGGGTGTTCACTAAAGATATTTTGACCCATTATGACTTCCATTAAACTTTGCACTCGAACTGGAGAAGAGCTATCACTGGCATCTTGACATCAATGACAACTTTGACTTAGGGACTCAAAATGTCCAACACTTTCATCCATTTCATGAAGTACTCAATGGTCGTTAAGATGAATGTGTGTTGGCCCAAATATGGGGGAGAAATATTTCCAATCAGATCGAAACCCCACTAAGAAAATGGCCAAGCTTCCTGAATGGGCTGTAAGTCCTGAGATGGCAAGTGCGTTAGATTTGCATGATGTTGACATTTAATGCATTTCTTGATATACTTGTAGTAATCCTTCTCCATGGTGGACCAGTAATAATCCTTTCAAAGGTTGCACTTCAAAATGGCCATGCACCTTAAGTGGCCACCTCATGTACTGTCGTGAGCTTACAAAATCACCCAAGCCGATTCTTGGGGCTCTAAGAAACGTAGGAGGACTCCATCATAGCCTCCATGATACAATACGCCTCCTAGCAAGACATACCTTATAGATTTTTTCTTTAATTCTCATATCTCGATATGCGATAGTCCCTATGGGAAAATTACAAGTCTAAGGAAGTCTTGTAACTAGGAAATCCAATCTTGATAAGCTACAACCTCAGCTGATAAGATGACTTGTTCCTCCTACAATTCGATTTGCACAAACATAGATTGAGAAATAACCTTGTGGTGAATAGTGGTACCATTCTTCGTAGGACCTTATGATATCAAGGACCCCCATGGTGCATTCTTTAAGAAGTCTTTGGATTTATAGAACCAATCATGGTCTGGATCTATATGAATCATGTTGATTGATTTCTTATTATCAAAAGCCTCACATTGGATTGTTGGGTGCAAGAGAATTTTGACATGAATGGTAGTGAAATCAGTAGATGGATTTTTAGGGATCAAGGATCCTAGAGATGACATAGTGTCTACAAATATATTTTACAAATGAGGGATTTCCTTGATGTTATACCACTATAGTTTGGCTAGATATGTGTCAAAAAGCTCATTGTAAGCTTCCAGGATTGGATCTCGATATTGAAATAGTCCCTTGACCTGGTTGACTATGAGGAGGGAGTCATCGAAGATATTTAGCCTTTTGATTCTCATAGTGATGGTTTTTTTGAGACCCAAGGTTAGGGTCTCATATTCGGTGATGTTATTGGTGTAGGGGAAGTCTAGATTGAATGACAAGGGCATTGGAGTACCTTGTGGCATGAAAAATACAATCCATGCACCACCTCCTTGTTCACACTTTGAACCATAAAATAACAAAGTCAACTTCATTTTTTGGTTCTTTGGGTTCGAATGCTTCTGATAGTGTAAATATTGCATCATTAGAGATCTCTATGGTGAGGGGCCTACTGTTCTAAAGAGGTACCTCAACCAGCTGATCAACTATGAATTATACCTTGATGGACTTTTGTATTATGAATTCCAAATTGAATTCTATCAATAGCATGATCCACTTTGCAGTACGCGTGTTATGATATGTCTTGATCATCATATACTACAAAGGATTTTTCTTGGATATTACATATATCGTATGGCTCAGCATGTAGTGGTGCAATTTCTTAGTTGTAAAGACCACTACTAAGCACAAATTTTCTATGTATGCATATCCTATTTTGTAGGTCACCAAGGTGTGACTAATGTAATATATCACTTGTTCTTTGTCCTACACATTATTTTGAGCCAACATGGTGCCCAAAGCAAAAAATGTGGTGGATATGTACAACAGGAATGGTACGTCTAGCCTTGGCAGAGCTAGGATTGGTGGTGTTACGAGGTACTCCTTGATTTCAACAAAGGCTTACTGATATTCTTCATCCCACTAGAATGGGACCCCCTTGTGCAACAGTCGATTCATGGGTCGACATTTATCCGATAGTTAAATCACTTGATGAACACTACTTTGCCCTGTAAGCTTCTTAGTTGTTTTATGTTCGTGGGTGGGGCCATTTCCAAGATAGCCTTTACCTTTGTCGAGTCTACCTCTATGCCTCATTTAGAAATGATGAATCCCAAGAGCTTTCTAGAAGTTACACCAAATACTAATTTCTTGGGATTCAACTTGACATTGTGTTCAATCAGGCAATCGAAGACCTTTCTAAGGGTCTCAACATGCTCTTATCGTAGCAATGACTTGACTAACAAGTCATCGATGTAGTCTTCCAAGATCTTGTGCATGTATTCATGGAAAATGTATTTCATAGCCCGCTCATATTTGGCACCAATATTTTTAAGGTTGAATGGCATCACTTTGTACTAGAATGTCCCCCATGGAGTGGTGAATGTGATATTATGTTGGTCTTCGGGTTTAATCCATATCTGATTGTAACAAAAAAACTATCCATTAGGGAGATCATCTCATGACCTACAGTTGTGTCTACAAGAGCATCTATGTTGGGCAATGGGAATGAATCCTTCAGGGTTGCCTTGTTGAGATCCTTGAAATTCATGCAAATGCGAACTCTTCCATAAGGTTTTCCTATGGGTATCATATTTGATACCCATTATGGATAGTCGATGGGAACAATAAAGACTACATCCAATAGTTTTTGAAATTCATTTTTAACCATCAAAGTGATGGTTGGATGCATATTTTTGAGCTTTTGCTTTCTTTGTGGGATCTAGCAAAAGGTTGTGGAAAATTAATTTTAGATCCAGCCCTGACATGTCTTTATAGGTCAAAGCAAATATATTTGGTCTCTCTTTCAGAAGAGGAATTATGATGATATATTCTTCTAGAGATAATATTTCTCTGAACTTGACTTTCTTTGGTTGAGAAGGATCATTGTTGATGTCCACCTCGAAATTTTCCTCTATTATTATGTGTGACCCCTCCTCAAGCTGGTGAGGAGTGGGGATTAAATTAATGTTGTCTTCTAGATTTATAATTCCCACAGACTCAGGGTCGAGACCAGCATGATAGACATCATGTGCACAACCTGATGAAAAATGAAATTATTCTAGCTTCTCTTCATTAGGGAAGAAATATTTAGGCTCTAGGGGTGAATCAACATGATCCTAATCAATAGCATATACATTAAGACACAATGGTTTTGACAGATCTCTTGGGTCATGGAGTGGAGTTGTCAAATCAATGGAGATCATGTTGATGGATGGAATGAAATATCCAAGACCATACAAGTGAAACTCTATATCCTGATTGTACCCTCCATACTATTGGTAAGGCTCTTGGGGCATAGAAATATTAGAATCCAATCTATGTACAGACAATATGATGGTATCATTACACAATAGCTGCTCTCTAAATGTTGGGGGATCCAAGTTGACCATGCGATGAATGGTATCTAGGTTTATTGGTTTTCCTAGAAAGTGAAGATTAGGATCTATGGCATGGAGTATTGCTTCCCTCTCAACAAGCAGATCAAATGGATGCAAGTGTTGAGGCCCAAGATAAGCCATCTCAATCTCATCCTCGAAGTCATCATCACTTATAAAGAAACCATTGGTATTTGTTTCTAGCCCTAGGATGAGGTGGTGGTTTTATTGATGATGCCCCAAATAGGCCATCTTAGTATCATCTTCATAGTCATCATCACTTATGAAGAATCCAATAGCATTTGTCTCAGGCCCAATGATATGGCTTGTATGTCTAGGCCATAGGTAGGCCATCTCTATTGAGTCCTCTAACTCATAGCCACTCTCATATGACATGTATCCATCATCACTCAAGATGTATTCACTCTTGTTTGAGATATAGCCACTCTCTATGTGGCCTGTACAAGCAAGGTTTTTCACATATTAAGGCCCATGGTAGGCCAAGTCAACTTCATCTTTGTCCTTTCTTGAAACATAGTCATACTCCTATCACTCATATCCATGCATTAGATCTTCCTCCCATAGGATGTTTCTTGTGGGGGCACTTCAAGAGAGGATTCAGGGTGATATTGACTAGGTGGTGCGACATTGACCATCGACACCCATATATCACCCAAATAGTTTTTTCTAGGGGGTTGATAGGGGTTCTAGTCAATGTCCTCTCCAAACCCAATTCTTAACCTATCTAATACTACTTACAAAGATTCATCATGACTCCATATTTGATAGCCTAAACCATACCTATCAATAGGTAGTTGGCACTATGATTTAAATGGCAATCAATGCCCTTGCTCATACATGCCTAGGCCATATCCTTTCCAGTGACACTACTCAATTTACTTCAAAGTGAACTCAAGATTTGACAAGTAATGAAAATTTGTGGTGAATGGCTCATCCTCATCCCTTTATATATTAGGAGAAGTGTGGGAGTAATATAGACTAGCATATGTAAAATTAGTCTAGTTGGGTGGAACTTGTAAAGGAACCATTGTCCCCACCAGAAGATTTGGGACTCTCGATCATCCCATATCTTGTGCAAACTCAATGATTGGCATGAAATTTATGTTCTGCATGAGATATTCACCTAGCACTGTATTGGCCAGGTGAACTATCACCTACGGTGCAGATGACATTGTTGATGATGTAGGCGAGGTAGGTTGAGGTACCTCCTCAACTATTTCTTGGGAATGTTCCTCCTCCATGGGAGTAGGGATTTCTATAATTGCTATGGTCAAAATATCCTTGGGTCCTTCCTCCACTAGGGGTGCCTTGAACTTCTATTTATCTTTTTCCTTAGATGTCAAAGGTTTTTCAGAAGCACCAATAGCTTTGGATGTAGGAAGTGGTGCCAACGTGGATGGGTCACCTTGCACTAATCTACTTTTTCTTTCTAACTACATGGTTGGGGATGAAGGCCTTATGTACAAGTGCATTGATGGAAGGACAAAGTCCCAAACAAGTCGACTTGATGCACATATTTTAATGGCTCTTCATCGGATGGAACCACATGAACTTATCCCTCATGCAAATACTTGATGCATTGGTGTAGGATTGAGGGTATGCACTACGTATCCATGATCCAGAGACACCCTAGAAGGATGTTATATTGCATCACCCCTTCTAACACATGACACATCATGGGGATGGTCTTATATCCTAACTTTATAAGAAAAATAATTGTGCCCATGGTGGAGCACAACGTATCATTGAAAGCCCTGAGCATGTAGGAAGTTAGGACAATGTTGGACTTAGGGATATTCAAATACCTTATAGCAACGATAGTGATGCTATTGATCGATGAGACTGTATCGATCAAAACATGCTTGAATGGAATGTCATTTTGACACAATAATGTGTAGATGCGGGTCCACTAAGGTAGTAGGAACTACCTTAATTCTATGATCGTAAAAATGAATCACAGGCTCTTAGCACTGTTGTACTTGCCCCACAAAATATGTGAATGCATCTAGGTTCTAGGGTTGGAGCTCTATTGATATCAAGATCTCCATTAGAGTCTCCCTATGCCTAGGGGACTATTGTATGAGCTCATAAATGGATAACTTGGCCAAATTTATTTGTATATATTGTTCCAGTCTACTCCAGATAGTTACCATAGGTCTTGTTGTGGACTTGGAGGATTGTCATGTACTTGTTTCTATCGAGGTGCAGCTAGGATATTTATGGGAGCCATTGGAGGGTATGGTTGCCCGTATCTCTGAATCCTAGTTGCCACATTAACCAATTCAACCATCCTAATGCATCCTTGAATAGGTGGCTCAAACCAAACCTAGTTAACTTGGGGGTCTTGATCTCTAGGGACTTTGTGACTAGGCAATGGGTTCCTGAATATACCTATATCTTTATTATCAGGAGCTAGCAGGTTGTCAACTTTGAGCTCTCCCTTTTCAATCATGTTTTGTACAACATTCTTGAATCCAATGTAATTCTTGATATCATATCCCTGTATCTTGTGATAGGGATAGTATTGATCTTCCCTGTATCCCTTTGGCTTGGGATGATTAGGGTCAAGAAGTTGTACGTAAGGAAACCTTATCCTCTATGCCTTATTTAATTGATTAAACATTGATTGCATTGATTCATTCAAAGGCATGTAATAACAAGGCAATTGGCATTCCTTGTTTCGGCCCTAGTTGTTCTTAGGGTCATAGTTGTCTGGAAGAGGGTGAGCCTAATAATTTTGGGTCATTGTCAGTTCACCTCCTTTGGCACAGGTAATACAACCTGATTAACCTGAGAAGTCTTGGAATGCTTCTGCTTATTCTTATTATTTTGATTGTTCTTTCTCCACTCTTTCTTGTTGCAGAGCTTAAGATCTCCCTCATCGACCTTAATATCTTCAATAAGCTTGGCTTGAGCCAAGGCTTTTTCAAATAATTCATATTGTTGTAGCTACAATAGTAGAGAGATGTGCTTTGTGCAACTCTTTGTGAACATCCAGATAAGTTCCTCTATGGGGATAGAGAATGATAAATTTGCCATGATTTTTCTCCACCTATCCCCATAGTCCATCACTAGATCATCATCATATTGTTTCAAGTTGGCCATATTAGATAGGTTCACCTTCTTCATGGCTTCAAAGGAAAACCATTGAAGGAATACATTCACCAATTGCTCAAAATTGGTGATGTTATGCTTGGAAAACTAGTTGAACCATTGCATTACCACACCTAAGAACATCATGATGAATGTCCTCAGCATTAGGGCATCATTCTTCTCAAGTTGGAAGTGTGTGTTCATGAAGTTGGTCATGTGATCTTGCATGCCTCCCTCCTCAAAATTTTCTAACCTAGGCATCTCAAATTACCTAGGATATGTGGGACTCAAGACTAAGGGGCACAAATGCTGGTTGTGTATCTTGCTCAATGTTGGCTTCTATCTACCCATGTCCTACTTCTCAAGAGTCTTGAATCTCTCATTGAGTGTTTGGTATGCCTTCGAGGAAATAATCTCATGTTCCTGAAGGTTTTTCTCATGGTGGCAATCAAGGTAGTCCTATGTTGGCCTAGTTTGGGTGTCTATACTCATCTCCCATAACCATGGATAGAGGTTCAATATATGTCTATTCTTGGTCTTCCATCCCTACCCTTTCCTCATTGAATTGTGTTTTTTTGAGGTCCAGGTGTTTATGATGTTGTGAAGTGTGGTGAACATGTTCATTTCCTTACCTAGTGATTTTATCTTATTGAGAATAGGTACGTCTCTCATGTCAGTATCTCTCACCACCTATGTGTGCATTTGTTCAAGCTAGCCTCTCTGCTAGCTCCTCACACTTAGCTCTTTCTTCTCTTGAGCATTATTCTTGTATGTGCAAGTGCCTCTTCCTTCACTCTTCTTGCTCAAGAGCTTCTACATGCTCTCACTCAATGCACATTTCTTCCTCTAACCTATGTATTCGATCAAATCAACCTTCTATGGAAGGTTCATGCCTTTCTAACTCCAGGCAAGGAGTTATAATGCTTAGGCTCCTCAAGGAGGCTCCTACTATGCACTTGAACTTGTCCACTAGGGTGACCTATTTTGTGTACTATGTTATGGGTTGAGTATCCCTATGATCTTAAGTAGTGTATGTGTTGCAGGGTTGCTTTGAAGCTTCCCATGGTTCATTGGTGCATCTAGTGGCTACGTTGCATGAACTTACTAAAGTAGAATGTTTGATAGCAATACTTCTAGGAGCTAGCCTCGAGGGAACTCAATCCAAACAATAAATTTATTGGGTTCTCCATGACTAATCCTATGGAGTTCCATTGGCACCAGTGAGCTCATATTACAAGGGTACCCTTTCATCTGTAGGGAGGCTATAGGACTTCTTGGGTCTACAACTAGGTGTAGCCCTAGGATCTTACCCCTTAGTTGGTAGATATGCCCTATGTGTATCAAGTGAAGCTTGGGGTTTTACAACCTCTATATACCTATGCGAATATGGAGGCCTTGATGCCTCCTCACACCAATGTGATAATGGAGGCCTTGAAGCCTCTACATGTCTACACAATGAGGAAGGTCATGATACCTCTGCATGTTGGTGTAAAGAGGGAGGTCATGATGCCTCTACTTTCATATGTGACGATGAGGACCTTGAGGCCTCTTCGTATTTGTGTGATGAAGGAGGTCATGATACCTCTGTGTTCTTGAGTGATGAGAGAGGCTATGAAGCCTCCTTATGTCTATGTGACGAGGAACTAGAATGTGGTTCTCTTGTTGGGGTTTCTTGAGAAGTCCCCTCAAGGGTTGAGTTATCATCCCTAAGACTTGTTGAACTCTTTTCGATGACACTATGGGTGGGTGGCTCAATGCTAGTGTGACTATGAGTGTGTAGAGCATTAGCTTCCCCCTCGATGTTGGACCGAGGGTGGTTGCTCTGTGTGTATACCATGGTGACTGATGAGTTATCTTCTTAATTAGATTCAAAGCACACAAACAAAAAAAGTAGGTGTTTATCTCTTTTAAGGATTTATGTGTTACCTAAAATATTTGGTGTGTTTTGATTCGTTGAACAAATAAGATAACTCTCATCGTGTTTCATTCTCGTTGGATGGTATACTTATTTTTTTAAAGCTTTTCACCTATATATTCACACAAGCTAAATATGGTGATGAAATCCATACTCCATGAGGTATCATAGGTACTACCAACCCTCACCCAACATCCTGTATGTAGTGATACACCCCTCAAGGAGAAGTGTGTTCTATATTACATGGTTAGGAAATTTCTTGGATTAGCCTTGGTAACAAATGAGTTTTGATGATATTCTTCCTCATGAGCCAAACAAGTGGTAATTACCTCCACTATTGGTATCAATAAATGGGTTTGATGTGAGAGCCTAGTTACGTTGATGTTAAAGATGAAACGTGATGTGTGTGGGGTTATTTTTAACCTTGCATGTAAGAAAAATGCATCACCAAGCAAGCATGATCTTTCCTATATGCCTAATATAAAAGATGTTTTATTTAATAAAGATGCATGTATTCCACTTATATGATCTTCAAATAATTCATTCTATTTCATGACTTAAGGGCTACTGGTTGGGCCGCATGCAAGAAAAATAACACACATATGCCTAGCATCCTGGAGACTAGGGTGGTACTTAAAAGTAGAGACTCGTTGTTCCTAGAAGTGCCTAGAGAAAATAAATAAAGTCCTAAGAAACATCAAGTGTAATCTCTTTTCCCATTTTTATTTATATTTTCTTTATTAAACTATGATTTTGCTTGCTATTTCTTGAAATAAAAAGTTATAGATAGAAACACAGAGAAAACATAGGATGAAACCAACCTCAAATCTCACTCTGATGATGGAAATTCTGATTTTTGTTGCACTTTTTTGTTGGCCGCTGTCGACCAGAGTGGCTGATTATAGATGCTACCTATAGGAGAGGATAAGATCAGCTAGTTGTTATCGACTAAAGCATCCAATACCTATGGGTCATTTTCGAGCAGAGCGGCCAAACTTGCACATAGAAAAACCTGTGAATGTCAATAAATTGATTGGAAAACAACACCTGGTGGGAATCCCACCATGATCGCCATATATGCAACCCCGGGAGGCACGCACCCTGGCTACCCTACTTACAATTTGACTTATTATATATATTAGTACTTGCACAAAATGGAAGTACTAAAAGCACACGTAATACAAAAAATAAGAAACAAATAAAGATGATTTATTTATTGATATATTAAGTCCTTAGTTACAAGTTTTTCCCTTTGAGGGATACCCATAATTTTGATACAAATATTTACATAATAGAGTAGCAACTGGATATATTCCCTGTAAGGTAATGGTGTGCCTACGTATGCCTCCTAGTATCGCACATGAAATTGTATGGGGGATTACATATGCCCCCTTATCTAGATATGGTCTTGGAGGGATCTTTGTGCTCCTGTTGCTTCAATATGATCCTAAAGATATGTACCTATGCTCATGTAAACAAAATAGCACACTTAATAGGATGGGCCACCTCTCCGAATGAGGCCTTTGTTAGCAGATTTGATAGATATGATAATATAAATGTAAGTAGAGCAATAAATGAATGAAAAGCTAAGAAATACAAAATAGATGTGTAAATGAAATTAGATCTAAGTTGTGACTAATAAATAAATCAATCAATAATGAATCTAAGCTAAAGCAAAATAAAATAATGTCTATGCCCTAAAATATGTTTGTAGGCCACTGTTCGAGATAATGGTCGTGATATGAAACTCTTCTCCTCATGAATCAGGGGCTGTAGTGCTATCCTCCTTGCTATAATTGATGTTCAAGGTTCACCAAATGTGTCTCCTACACTAATTGGTAGTTAATAATGATGGATCTAAATATTGATGCATGGACGTGGCTTAGCCAGACTGTGCTCCAATGCTTCTCAAAAGTACGTAGCTTGAATATATTTTTAGATAGGGCTCTATTGCATAAGCTCTAAAAAATTGTGCATCGCTTGCTCTTTGTGGGAGAGTCTATATGTAGAATTCCCTCTCTTCCAAATCTATACCTTAGATTCTAGGAGAAGCTTAAATCCAAATTACATGTGATTGACCATCTCGAGTGGGATGCATCAGTCACAAACTGGCATTGCAAGGGCAGTTAGGAGGAACTCAGGAAGTTCCTCACCAAAATCTGCCCATAAACAATGCAAAGGTGCAGTAAGACTATGTGAGAGTGACTAGGCCATGGTGCTAGATGCTATTAGATCTAGTGGCTAGATGTGGTCAGTATAGTCTTCAACGACCAGGTGTGGCGATCGCTCTACCTAAGAGTGACCAAACTTGGATGGGTTAGAACTACCCTACTTTGAGTAGTTAGGACCATTGCTTGCTCTTGGAGAGATCCAAGAGTGTTCATATGGTATATGAATATGTCCATATGGGTAGTCTCGTAAACATGATGCTTTTAGGTGTCTATAGATTTAACATATATTATCTAGATTTATTGCATTTACACGATTCATTTACAATTTTATACGTTTCTTTATGCTATTTCACATATTTTCATGATTTATCTTCCTTATTTGCACATTTCAATAAAATAGCCTCATCTTGAGAGGCTTGCAATGCTATTGATCATTTCTAGTTTCTTTGTGTATAAATGATAGGGGTAATCAAGAATCAAATATCATCAAGATCCATGATATTAACAATAAGAAGTGGAGGTGGCTTCATAAATCCTTCATAAGCAAAGTGGTGGAGATATAAAGAGCTTTTAGAATACATCACCTCCATTTTGGGGCTCACTAAGATTGTAATTATGTATCAAATTTGATATCCCTAAGAGGGATGAATATGTATCTAAGATTTGAAATTGATTAATACAAAGGAGGCATTTATTTTTGTAAATTCATTTGGTTACACATGTTTCGTTGCTTTAAATTTGTTATCATGTTGTAATTAGCTTAGATGTATGCTTTTTAGAGCTTTAAATTAATTAATAATGATTAAATAATGCATTTAATATTAATTAAAACTAATTAATATTAAATAATAAACATTCATCACCTAAGTATTAATTAGTGCTTAGGTTGCACAACCATACACACCTCCCTACGAGAGCATCCATGCATCCATCACCCATAGCCACCTCATCCACTTAACTGGTAGCTCCACTTCCCATATTTTGGATCGATCAAACACAAGAGAAAATCCTCATCCACAAGTGAAATCAAGTTACTAGTAGTTGCACCTCTAAGCCACAAAGGAAAGATAATCATGCACTCAGTTAACTAAACTAGTTAACTCAACATGCACAATATGCACACAATCAACAAAATTAGTTAAAAATATTTGCACATCATACACTTTCACTTAATCATACATATTTAAATTAGATGAATATATTTAATTTAAATATAAAAATCAAACCAAGTGTGGACATCCACTTAACTACCTATGCATAATGGATGATAATTACAAGAAAATTCTTATCTAGATACAAATACCATAATTAAGAATTCATGTAAAGAAAATACTCTCAATTATATGCACTTAACTGATCGAGCCATCTACTTATCCCTTAACCCTAATAAAAATATAAAATAAGACCTCACCTCCTTGATGGAGCATGGGTATGGAAATCATAACAAAGAACTGGCAAAACTCTGAGATTTTACATCATTCAACTGCTTCAGTTTTTATCATTCCACCATCCCCGTCCCTTGCATAAGCTTGTAGATGTAGCATGGTACAGTTACAACAAAAATAGTAGCATCACAATGTATCAACATCACTAATAGCCATCCTTAGAAGGTAACAAAAAACACCTATTTTTATCTCATTCAGATTCTTACAACTTTTCCTTTAATTACATTTATTTTTATATTTATTAAATCTGGACCTCACTTCGGGAGGTCTACTAGGTGTTACTAATCATTCGTATTTCTTGTGTGTGCAGATATCCCCCCCCCCCCCCGCCCGGCCCCCCCCCCCCCCCCCGCCCCCCCCCCCCGCCCCCCCCCCCCGCCCCGCCCGGCGCCCGCCCCCCCCCCCCCCCCCCCCCCCCGCCCGCCCCCCCCCCCCCCCCGCCCCCCCCCCCCCCCCCCCCCCCCCCCCCCCCCCCCCCCCCCCCCCCCCCCCCCCCCCCCCCCCCCCCCCCCCCCCCCCCCCCCCCCCCCCCCCCCCCCCCCCCCCCCCCCCCCCCCCCCCCCCCCCCCCCCCCCCCCCCCCCCCCCCCCCCCCCCCGCCCCCCGGCCCCCCCCCCCCCCCCCCCCCCCCCGGGGGCGCCCCCCCGCGGCCCCGGCCCCCCCCCCCCCCCCGGCCCCCCCCCGCGGGGCGGGCGGGGGCGGGCCCCGCCCCCCGGGCGCGCCGGCCCCGCCCCCCCGGGGGGGGGCCCGGCGCGGGGGCCGGGGGGGGCCGCGGCGGGGGGCCGCGGCGCGGGCCCGCGCCCCCGGGGCGGGGCGGGGGCGGGGGGGGCGGGGGCGGGCGGGGGGGGGGGGGGGGGGGGGGGGGGGGGGGGGGGGGGGCGGGGGGAGGGGAAGAGAGGGGGGGGGGGGGGGGCGGGGGCCCCGGCCCCCCGCCGCCCCGCCCGCCCCCCCCCCCCCCCGGGGGCGGCGGCGGGGGCCCCCCGCGGGGGCGCGGGCCGGCGGGCGCGGGCCGCCGGCGGGGGCGGGGGGGGCGGGCCGCCCCGGCCGCGCGCCCCCCGCCCCCGGGAGCGGGCCCCCCCCCCCCCCCGCGCGCCGCCCCCCCCCCCCCCCCCCCCCCCCCCCCCCCCCCCCCCCCCCCCCGCCCCCCGCCCCCCGCCCCCCCGGCCGGGCCCCCCCCCCCGCCCTCCCCGCGCCGCCGGCGGCCGCCCGGCCCCCCGCGGGGGCCGGCGGCCCCCGCCCCCCCGCGCCCCCCCCCCCCCGCCCCCCCCCCCGGGGGGGCCCCCCGCCCCCCGCCCGGGGGTTTTGGGGGTTTGGGGGGGCCCCCCGCGTTTCGTGGGGGGTTTTTTTCGCCGATACATGTTTAGAATGAGAAGACACAAATGCAGACCAAATCTAGATAGTGACACAAATTCACCACACTTCATGGATATGAACCCCCACAACAACCACATGAATACATCTTGATACATAAGTTCCATATATGCTCCCGACACATTTAACAAAGTGATAATGACCAAAAACCCTATCTAAGCACTTCCTATAGCAACATGAGTACATTGCACCATCATTTCTTGTATAAGGAAATCATCCCCTTTTATCTTTGTAAAACCCCTATGTTGGTAGATATTGTAACAAAAAAGACAAGGGCATAATTTAATACATATTTACTATTTTTTAATCATTTGCTTTCATATGGTCGGTAGTTTTTCATCTACAAGATGGTGATCATGGTGGGACCTTCCCTCTTGTTTTTTATTTACACAATAATAAAATTTTACTATTATTTTATGTTATATTTCATATTTTGGTATCACATTATATAGGTTTTTAACAATTGATGTGTTTCAAGTTTTGTAGGTTGTAGATAGAAAGTACAGAAATAGGATCGTCTAACCCTTGATGGTCTTAGATATCAACCATATTTATAGGAATAGTCTTAGATAGAAATCATATGATCCTAGACAATCATAATACACAATCATCGCCTACCTCTGGTCTTTGACACAATGCAGGATTACAAGTAGGGAGTCAATTTCTTTCAGTTTTAGAATCAATTTAGTCATAGTTGTAGTAGATTTGCTTAAAATTTTTATTTCTTTAGGTTAGATAGCTATTACATTTTTTGCTCTAGGAATGCATAACATGCTAGGACAACTTTATATGCAATAGTATATCTACATTTGCATGAAAGAAACAAAGAAAATAATTCTAGAGTTACTTTTGTGTTAATATAGTTGCATTAGGTATTTAAAGTGAGATCACATTTATGGAATACAAAAAAACCTAAGAATATAAAAAGAACCACACATTGCATGATTTATGTAAACATCGACGAGTTAGATTTCATCACCAACCATTGATCGAGACCAGTGATGGTGGAATTCATCTCCATATATTGGTTCGTACCTTAGCAACCATAGTGGCCCCCATGAGTGTCTTTCTAGATTTCATCACCAAAAATTCCCCTACTTTTGGGTACATCCCAAAGTATGAATGTTATATGCCCTCAATTCTTGTGGCTTAATAATTTATAGAATCATAATTATCATTCATATCCAAGATCACATGAGGGTGAAGCGAAAGCCTAGATGTGCCTGTAGTAATGCAATAGACAACGTGACCACTTATAGGGTTATATTGTTTCCCTAGGTTACCATCAACTTCATCTAGCCATTAGGAAGCCCCTTTCAAACATCATTGTGCCAATTCTCATTAGAGAGGTTGGTGTCGATACACCTAAATATTTTGCATTTCATCACACCATCAGTAGTTTAGGTTAAGATTACATCAAAACACACAAAAATTCAAAAAAATCAAGAAAATATATCAAAAACCAAACATAGTTTCAATGATATCACAAGCATATCAAATCAAATACTGGCTCCTTAACACAAAGAAAATCATAACTATTATTTTCTTTGTTTGTGTAGATATATTAAAAGAGAAAAATATGAAAAGAGGTTTACCAGACACAACCACACCATCATCTGAGCCTTCACAACCGCATCTTGTCCATTTCCTAGCATATGGTCTTGATCCAAAGTCAAGACTAAGCTCAAGTTGTAGCCTAAACCACCATGGATCCATTTGATCATGCCTCACACCCATCCACCGCTCCTCTAAAACAATAGGAGGTAGCATCCTAGCCACTCCCATGTAGTTTAGCTAGATACATGTAATAAATTACTTCCCCCTCACTCTATTTATAGACCTTGGATGCCATATATAGTAATGTCCCTACCACATAACCTGAGTCTACTGGTTTGGAGCCCCTGGATCCTCAAGTTGTATCACCTTCATTGATTTTGAGGTTGTACTAGCACTTCGATGTGGCCTACTTGTCCCACATGATTCACCACATCCATTATTACCACCATTAACCATTCTATCTAGGTTATTTTACTACACATCCAAGTAGCTAGTTCACATGCATGCAACCTATCCTACCAACCTGAATCCTTAGTTTGGCATACCTACATAATTATTTCAATTTAGAGGATCTAATCCCCAAACTAATGTAGTCTCTATAGCTTTGGATCCAAACCAACCTTCCCATACCCATGTTAATGTGACATATCACTTGCCTACATCCATTCAACCCACCTCATCCCATAGCCTTAGTCACCACCATAAAGGCCAAAGCACACACCTCCCATATTTGTGCAAGATAAATTATTTACGTAGTCCCTATCCTAGGAAACCATACCACCTACCATTCTTATACTAACACCCCTACAACCACAAGATACCTCTTGTAGTTACTCCTAGCCAACATTAATCCAACCTTCACCCTTTATATGATACTACCAAACCTCATATACCACCATCTTGATCCTATAAGATGTTAAGACCTATAGCTAATAACCCTCACCATAGAAATACCAACAACATCAACAACCCCCTCAATAGCAATACCAACAATACCAACAACCTCCAAAACAATAGTACTATCAAAAATCATCTCTACAATAGTACTATAAGCAACAACCACCACACACACCTCAACATCAAAAACATCCACAATTATAGTACTACCATTAGCCACCACTGTAATAGTACTACAAATAACAACAACCACAAACCCCCTAATAGAAATAGACACTACCCAATCAGAATGAACTATATCTTTGTAGAAACAAATTTCATTCACACCCCATCAATAACAAACCACTCAACATCAACAAGCCACTCTACAAAAATATCAACAACAAGACATTCCACATTAATAGGTCATACAAAAATGACATCAACAACCACCTCTTCAATATCAACAACAACAACAATAATTATGCCAAACCTATCAACAACCTTTCACCAAATATCCACCATCCAACACATACACAAATCAATAGTTCACCCAAAAACATCAATACTCACAATAAAGAGATCAACTTGGCACATATAATATGGTTTCCCAAGCCACTTCAAACCCATTTCAATGGTTGGCCACTTAGGTCCATGCCTTACAAATGCAAGTTGTTGGTACGGGGTATCAAAATCCAAAACTTGGCCAATTACAAAACTTTACCATCCATATTTCAGTGCCATCACCGCCATATCCTCCTTTATTTGAAATGTAAAAATTTAGGAAATTCAAGGGGAAGGAGGATCCCCAAGAGCACATGACCAATTTTATCAACACATATTATCTCCTTAATGACATTGATGCTCTCATGCTCTGCACCTTCTCATTGTCCCTTGGGGGAGGAGCTTTGGACTAGTATAAACATTTTCCTAGGCATAGCCTCTATAACTTTGAGGAATTGGCCAATTTTTTTATGGAATGCTTCTCTATAAATATCCAGAGGTGAATACTTTTTTGGACAATTTGATGATGAACATGTCCTAGATTATGGTGCTAGGTGGAGATTTGTGATACTAAAGTTACCCTTCTCTCTCCCAACCATAGAACTTATGTGAATTCTTACAAGGAGTTGTTCCAAACCTATATTTCTATTATTACAACTCTAACTATACCATACAATCAAAGAAGTTCTTACGTAGGCCAATATGATTGAAGACATAAAGATACAAAAGGAAGAGATAAAACTCAAAAATAAAGAGTGATAAAACAAAAACTCTAAAGACACCTCCAACAAGCAGTACAAACCTAACCAAGTTAATTTGGTGGTATTGAGCATCCCAACCAATTCCAATCAATGACAACATCAACCACCACCTCAACAACCCACACAAATTCAACAACTAACAAAACAACCTACATACCATGCCACACCACCTCCAATGTAACTTTAGAATCATCAATAACCAGGCAATCACAATAGGAGTTCTACTAGACCCCATTAAAATTAAGCACCACTTTTGAAGTCCTATTCAACCATATTTCAAAGGCTCTATAAAGCACAAGAAATTAGATTATCAGAAGTGAAACCAAAAGACCCAAATAAGCCCAAACCTTGTTCTTACAAAGAATATCAGAACTGTATTTATCACATGTAAAAAGGGCATGACATCAATGATTGCATAACATTCAAAAATCTGGTTCAAGATCTTATCAAGAAGAGGGCTATTCCCATTGACAAACCTTTGGCCTTGCAAAATCAAAACCTTGGAATCTACTAGGACCCTCTACCACAACACAACCAACCACCCACCAAACCTACAATGGCCACTATACCATCCAACTAGGTGATCCATCTTAAAAACATTCCAAAAGACAAAAAAATTATAGGGATGATACATATAGTTACTCAAAACAAACGTTACCCTAAGAGATCACCACCATCAAGTACTGCACCTAACATACATACATCCTCTACATTGCCACCTCCACCAGTATAGGCCATGCCTGACCCCATGTGACCTATCATATCATTAAGTATAGGCCTCACCTAGAGCCTAAGAATGGCATCGACCAAGCTTTCTATTTATTAGCTCATCCAATAGTCACCCCCAGACCATGAGGTATTAATGGAAATTTTGAAATCCATTAAAGTTCAATCACAAGATCTGAATACCTTCATAAATTTTGTAGGTAACATTAGAATGTGCATAGAGCTATCCATTACCTTTCATGACCATGAGATCAAAATCTTACCAATAAAGGTATTGAATCCCCTATTGCACATTTCAGCTCATGTATACAAGCCCTTCAAGTGAGTTTTGGTCGATATCGGATTATCTCTATCAAACTTCAGCATTTGAACTTGCCACCTTCACACATAGCCTCATCCATGTTCACTTTACATTTATTCAATGATACCTTGTGATCAACATTAGGAATATTTGTTTTACCTATTCACGTAGGTGTAAATACCATCCATACACTATGCTACATCCTTGAAAGAGAAATGTAATACAATATCTTACTTGTAAGACCATGGATTTAGGATATGCGATGCATCCCCTCAATATTACATCATTGCATTAAGTACATTTAACAAGGTCATGTGCATTGCAACCCTACTAACAAGGTACCTTTCAAGTATTGCAACCTAATATCCAATCCGTATGAGCCACCCTTACCATCCACACACCTATACCTCACCCCAAAATTATCTGAGCTAGTCCCCTAGCAAATCGTATCACATCACACCCCACCTCATCCATCACCAAGCCCTAACCCACTTGTGCATCAATATTTTTTGTCCATACCACTACACCCAACTCACTACACAAACCCAACTACTTTTTATAGTTCCCATTATCCATAAACCACACTTGCTCAATCCCAACATACCTGGCAAAACCCTCCACATCCTATCCAACCCCTTTCTGCACAAGGTTCATCCTTCTACTCATGCATTTCACATATACCTTCCACTAACTCACCACCCCAACCAAACCACTTAGATCACTACTACACCTCCATCACCCATATCCCCCACACCTGCCCACATGAAAAAGTCTTGAAACACTCCACCTACCATAGTTCCTGACTTCTTAACCCAACCCAATGAGGGGAAAGATATCCTAGTTTCCCTTCAACCATCCACTAATACCTCAACCATCATAATATCCCCAACTAGTTCACCTTTCACACAACCTTGAGCCTCCACCTCCATCAAACCTATCCAATGTGGCTTCATCCATGTTAGACACCACCCCAATTTCATCTATGGTAGTACCTCAACTGGAAGAGAATATTAAAACTTCTCTCACATCTACTTCCTATCCTGCACAAGTTGTAGTGTGCATAATGAGTTTGGGAATAGGTGATTACCTAGTGCATAACATAACATTGACACCTCTTGTCATAGTGTCAGTTAGGAATTTTGGTTGCCTACACATAGGTGCTATTATCTTCATGGGTTCTAATTCCAACTCAATAAATTTTATGTATGCTATAGTTGACACTTCCTTCGATGTACCTTTTAAGGAGCAACTCGAATCACCATTTTTTTATAATATTGATTTCTTATTCAATATTTCCTTTATATTAAAATACTTTTGATACTGTCATTGGAGAGAATTTGGTTTAGGTTATCACAAACAGGTAATTTTCCATCTCATTGAACCACATTATCAACTCCCCCAAAATTTATTTTTACTAGGGTATCACCACAATCAACCAATTGGCCTCTTTGAGGAGAATTTTCAATGTCTCATCCTTGGTCCCAAAAAGGATAGTGACAATGAATATTTTGATCATAATAAAGGCTCTTTTCAAATAGCTAATATCCATACCATATCGCTTGACACTTCAAAATATGAAATAGATGAGTTGCTTGAGGTCCTTTTCATTGCCTCTAATAGCTCTGAAGTAGACTCTTCCTCTTTCGTACCACTCATAAAATTTTCAAACTATGATGATATTTATAAGTGATTGTTCTCCATACCACTCTTTATATTTTCCACTCTCTTTCCATTAGAGTACCCACATGCACCAATCTATCCACCACCTCCACTGCCTAATCCACCTCCATGCCAATTGAACTTGTGTCCACTAATATTGGACCAACTTCTACCTTGTGAGTATATATCAGGGGCTCAACCCCCAATAATCTAGGCCCCTCTATCCCACAAATAAACATGGTTACCATTGACCAATTTATGCCCCTACACAATTCGAGTGACCCATAAAACCCCATCCATATCAATCTAAGTATCATTGAATATGATTGCATCTCCACCATGCCATCACCCAAATATTATCTTCCATCGAGACAATTGCTTCATCAAGCAAACATCTACATGCAAGTAGCCCCATCGTACATCTCATCTATTGTCCATCACATCAATAAAGTGACACTGAGTCACCCATTTTTTAAAATGCAGTTGATGACATTCACCTCATACCCACTCCTCACTAGTTAGAGGAGGATTCCCATATGCTTATCAAGGAGACTAACAATGTAGACATTAGCGTATATCCTAATAGCTTAGAAGTCATTAAACTTGTGAAGAGCCTCAAATTTGTATAACATGAAGAGATTATCACTTTTATTAGTGATAATAAGTATGCTTTTGCATGGTCATACAAAGACATGCCAGGAATTGATCCTAATCTGGTGGTTCATAATCTCATTTTGAGACCCAATGCAAAACCTGTAAAGCAAAAGTTATGGAAGCTTCATCCTACCATAGATCTTATGGTTAAAGAAAAGTTGCAAAAATTTCTAGATGTGGGTTTTATCCAACCCATAGACTACCCAGAATGGGTCTCAAACATGGTACCCATTAGTAAGCCTAATGGAGGGATACACATTTGCATAGATTTTTGTGACTTAAACAAAGTGTGTCCCAAGGATGACTTCCCTCTTCCAAATATTGATATGCTTGTAGATTATACCATTGACCATGAAATGCTCTCCCTCATGGATATTTTTTAGGATACAATCAGGTTTGAATTAATCCTGAAGACCAACACAAAACTAATTTTACAACACCCTGGGGGAAATTTTGCTATTAAGTCATGCCATTCAGACTCAAGAATGCAGACATTGCATATTAGTGTGCCATGACTTATATTTTCCATGATAAAATATACAAAACTATTGAATATTATGTAGATAATGTTTTGACCAAATAAAAGCTTTGTCAAGAGCATATAGGTGTTTTAAGCCAAGTTTTCAAGCAATTACTTGAGCACAACATGAGACTTAACCAAAATATGTGTTTCTTTGGTGTTACATTACAAACAATCTTAGGGTTCATAGTCTCTAAACAAGGCATTGAAGTTGACACAAACAAATTTAAAGCAATCATCGACATTCCACCCCCTATAAATATCAAATAATTACGCAGCTTGCACGATAAGATACAACTAATCCTTTGCTTTATAGCACAACTATAAAAAAAATGCAAGCCTTTCAACCATCTATTGAAAAAGGGGGTCACTTTTGAATGGAACCAAGACTATCAAGAGGTATTTGAGTCCATAAAAGTATATATTGCATCACCACTTGTGTTGACACCATCTTGACTAGGTGTACCATTACATTTGTACATATTCACAATATATTTTGCATTAGAAACTATGTTAGCACAAAAAAATGAATCAAAAAAAGAACAAGCTATATGTTATATTAGTCACACATTTGTAAGCTATGAAGATAAGTACACATATGTCAAAACAATATGCTTAGCAGTAGTCTTTGCAACCAAGAAGATTCAACATTACATGATCAGTCATACTATGTGTGACGTTGAAAAAGAAAACCCTTTGCGCTATATGATGAGTTGTACCTATACGAATAACATGATAGCCAAGTGGATAATGCTTTTAATAGAATTTGATCTATAAATTGTTAGTCAAAAATCCATAAAAGGTCACATAATAGCAGATCAGCTCATCGAAGATCTCCTATCAAATGACACACCACTCATAATAAAGCTACTTGATGATTTTGTGTTTGACATAACTAAGCAAGAAGAATCTGTCGAGCCAAAAGAAGATGCTAATGTTATCCTTTTATTTTATGGTTCTAAATGTGAGCAAGTGGGAGGTATTGGAGTTGTATTATTAACACCTCAAGGGGCTCCTATACACCTTTCATTCAAATTTTAAATTTTCTTGCACCAAAAATAATACAAAATATGAAGCCCTGATCTTAGGAATTCAAACTAGTATTGCATTAAGCATTAAATGAATAAGTATTTTTAGTGCCTTTGAGCTCATTGTTAAACAATTCAAAGGGATATACCAATGCAGAGACCCAATTTTTTAGAAGTACAAACTGATTATCGATAAACTACTTAAGAATTTTTATTGGTATAAAATTAACAATGTGCCTTGATCATCTAATTGGTTCACTAACATAATGGCCTCACTTGGATCTCTTATTCCATAAAATACATTTGATAGCAACGCATTTGTCAAAATCACAACACTTTTATAGTTTGCTATGGAACGATATTTGGCTTTGATAGTAGAGAGTGTCAACATCATCCAAATAGATCCATATAATGAGGGTTTTCTAGAAATTAAGGATTTTATCAATATGGGTATAGTCATGTAGAATTATCCTCAACCACAAAATGAAAATTTAAGCAAAAATTAGCTCACTATACCCTTTTGGGGGACATCCTTTATCATCACAACTACGATGGTATTCTTCTTCGTTGTCTCAAGCCCTAAGAGGTAAAATAGATAATTTCTCAAACCCATAATGGTACTTAAGGTCATTTTAGTGGAATGACCATTGTAAAGTGCATTTTGTGCATGGGTTATTATTGGCCCACCATGGAACATGATTATTTTGCATACATCAAGAAGTGGAAAAAATGCCAACATCATGCCAATCTAACCCATGTCCCATCACAAGCATTGCAACTCATACAAGCTTTGTGGCATTTTTTGCAATGGGGACTCTATCTAGTAGGAAATATATATCCTCATTCTTTGGGGAACCATACATTTATTACTACAATTATAGAGTATTTCACAATATGGGTGGAGGCAATTCCTTTCACCCGTACACTAGGACCTTGTACCACAGAGTTTATACTCCATCATATCAACTATCATTTTGGCATACCATCAAAGATCATATCTAAAAATAACAAACCATTTAAAAATAAGGATGTTCGACCAATTTGTAATAAGTACAACATTCAACACAATTTATCGACTCCTTATTATTCGTAGAGTAATAGACAAGCTGAGACCACCAAAAAATATTTCATCACCATTATATAGAAAATAGTTAAGGAAAATCACAAAGAATGACACTTACAACTCCCCTTGGCATTATGGGCTTATCAAACGAGTATTTGTACACCAACTAGGGCAACACCATTTTCATTAGTTTATGATGTCAAGGCAATAATTGCAATCAAGGTACCATAAACTAATGAAAATGGTGTTGCTCTAGTTGGCTTACGAATTCAAGAGAAAAATCATACCTCTTGAACTCAAAATTCCATCATTGCAAGAATTTATTGATGATGACACTACACGAAAAATGCTCCTAGATCAATTAAATCTACTTGATGAATAAAGAATCAATATCTTGGAGCATCTTTGTGTCTATCAAGAATGGATAAAATGTGCCTACAACAACAAAGTGCATCCTTGTGAATTTTGAGTAGGCGATTTGATTCTCAAGGAGAATCAACAAAACTAAAGCTTACCACCTCATTTATGTGGCAAGTTTAAGGCCAATTGGCTTGGTCCATTTATTATAATGTAGATATTTAGAACAAGAGACTATAATATTACCACTCTTGAGAGGATTGAGGAGATCTAACCCATAAATATCCTTCATTTGCATTCCTCCTATACCTAGCTCCTGGCTAGCCTAAAAAAAACATCAAAACATTAAAAACAAAAACAAAAATATCAAAAATATCAGAAAATACAACCAATACAAAATAAAAAATATAAAAAAAAAAAAAACAAAAACAACAAAGCAATAAAAACTCATCATGACTAATAAAACTTTTGTTATAATTCAATGCATGCGTCATAAGTGATTTTATCAAATTAATCAAGGGTGTCTTCTTTATGGTCTATGTCTCACATTTTCCTTATTATTGAAATATCAGTTACACCCACCATCGAAAGAGAAAGAGAAAGAAAAAAGAAAAAATAAACCCTATGATAGGTTGTCTCTCCCAAGTCTATGGTTTAACAAATATTTAGGTACTTTCAATTATTCAGTCATACCTAGTGTCTCATTCAACCTACTTCAAATGTCATTAGTCCTTAAGTACATAGGTTTCCTTGGTCACCTTATGTTTTCACTGAGACCGCACACAAATATCACACATTAAATCATATTTTGGTGTCTAGGAAAGACAAAATCATGAATCACTATCACCATAAAGTGAATGCTTTCCCCTATTCATCCAATTATGTGCATGGTCTAAATGACTAAGAATTGACAAAAGGACAAGCTCCTCCCTTCAAAAATAAAAAATATCCCCTTGCTCCTCTACAAAACGAGTAAGCCCAACAAGGCAATAAAATCCCTTGCTCCTCCACAAAATGAGCAAGTATCCCAAAAAGCAAAAGCAAAAGCAATAAAATCCCTTGATCCTATGCAAAATGAGCAAGCCCCATAGAATAATAAAATCTCTTGCTCTTCCACAAAATGACCAAGTACCCCCAAATACGCCCTACCCAATAAAAAGAAAGGGATAAAGAGCTTGAATCCCTAAAATTCTTAGTTTTTGATAACCATGGGGTGATCTCCATCCAGTAATGGGCTATAGATGCCAGCTTGGTAGTGGAGTAGCCTTACGTGTGGTGACACATCTATTACATTAGCAACCTTATTTTGTACAGATCTATATTCTTTCTCATATGAGCTAGCTTATTGGTGTAAGTCACAAATGATGAGTCTAACCTTACCTAAAATTTGCAATAAATATTCACTTCACACATAGTTGGTCTTAGAAAAACTTAAATAACTTGGTTGGACTTAGTATCATCAAGTGCCTACTTGATCAGTAGATGAATTTGATTGAGGTCACTAGGGTATTTGAGCATCATGAAAGCACTTTCATATTCTTCTTCACTAAGACAAGTGAGAGAACAAGTCATTCATATTAGCCTCCATTATAACACATCGCTTTAGCACAATCATTACAATGCAGTTAATTATATCCATTTCACATGTGTTTCAGTATTAGTGGGTTGATGATCTTGATTAATTGATTACTATCATAAAAAATGATACAAATTTTATGGGCAACATCATTGCAAGAATTTATCAATGATGACATTGCACGACAAGTGCTCCTAGACCAATTAAATTTACTTGATGAACAATAAATCAATGTCTTGGAGCATCTTTGTGTCTATCAAGAATAGGCTAAATGTTTCTATAACACATCGCTTTAGCACAATCATTACAATGTAGTTAATTATATCCATTTCACATGTGTGCTAGTATTAGTGGGTTGATGCCCTTGATTAATTGATTACTATCATAGAAAATGATACAAATTTTATGGGTAACATCATTACCAATAATTTATCAATGATGGCATTGTATGACAAGCACTCCTAGACCAATTAAATTTACTTGATGAACAATGAATCAATGTCTTGGAGCATCTTAATGTCTATCAATAATAGGCTAAATGTGTCTACAACAACAAAGTGCATCCTCATGAATTTTGAGTAGGCAATTTGGTTCTCAAGGATAATCAACAAAACTAAAGCTTACCACCTCATTTATGTGGTAATTTTAAGGTCAATTGGCTTGGTCCATTCATCATAATACACATATTTAGAATAAGAGACTATAATCTTGCCACCCTTGATGAAATTGAGGAGATCTAACCCATAAATATCCTTCATTTGCATTCCTCCTATGCCTAGCTCCTAGCTAGCCTAAAAAAAACATCAAAATATTAAACATAAAAGCAAAAACATAAAGAATTCAAAAACATCAAAAATATTAGAAAATACAAAATAAAAAATACAAAAATAATATAAAAACAAAAATACAAAAACAAAAAAGCAATAAAAATTCATCATGACTAATAAAATTTTGGTTATTATTCAATGCATGCATCATAAGTAATTTTATCAAATTAATCAAGGGCGTCTTCCTTATGGTCTATGTCTCACATTTCCCTTATTATTGAAATGTCAGTTACACCGACCATCCAAAGAGAAAGAGAAAGAAAAAAGAAAAAAGAAACCCTATGACAGGTTGTCTCTCCCAAGTATATGGTTTGACAATCCTTTAGGTACTTTTAGTCATTCAACCATACCTAGTGTCTCATTCAACCTACTTCAAATGTCACTAGTCCTTAAGTATATGGAATTTCTTTGTGACCTTATGTTTTCACTGAGACCACACACAAATCTCACACATTAAATCACATTTTGGTGTCTAGGAAAGACAAAATCATGAATCACTATCACCATAAAGTGAATGGTTTCCCCTAATAATCCAATTATGTGCATGGTCTAAATGACTAAGAATTGAAAAAAGGACAAACTCCTCCCTTCAAAAATTAAAAAAATCCCCTTGCTTCTCTACAAAACGATCAAGCCCAACAAGGCAATAAATTCCTTTGCTCCTTCACAAAATGAGCAAGTATCCCAAAAAGCAAAAGCAAAAGCAATAAAATCCCTTGCTCCTCCAAAAAATGAGCAAGCCCCATAGAACAATAAAATATCTTGCTCTTCCACAAAATTAGCAAGTACCCCCAAATACCCCCACCCAAAAAAGAAAGGGATAAAGAGCTTGAATCCCTAAAATTCTTAGTTTTTGACAACCATGGGGTGATCTCCATCACTAACAATGGGCTATAGATGCCAGCCTAGTAGTGGAGTAGCCTTACGTGTGGTGACACATTTGTTATATTAGAAACCTTATTTTATACATATCTATATTCTCTCTTAGATGAGATAGCTTATTGGTGTAAGTCACAAATGATGAGTCTAACCTTACCTAAAATTTGCAATAACTATTCACTTCACACATAGTTGGTCTTGGAAAAACTTAAATAACTTGGTTGGCCTTAGTATCATTAAGTGCCTACTTTATTAGTAGATGAGTTTGATTGAGGTTACTAGGGTGTTTGAGCATCATGAAAGTAATTTTATATTCTTCTTCCCTAAAAAAATGATAGAACAAGTCATTCATCTTAGCCTCTATTATAACAATTTGCTTTAGCACAATCATTACAATGCAATTATTTATATCCATTTCATATATATGTCAGTATTAGTGGGTTGACACCCTTTATTAATTGATTAATGTCATTTTATTATGCATCCAATTATTAAATCTATCCAACATTGCATACATTCATCACATCAATAATCAAATAACACATGGTAGTGAAACATAAAAAGAATAAACAACATCACATGAATAAATGATGCATCATATATATCATCATCAATAAAATACATGTATAGTCTCACCCATAGGCTACAAATATTGGAGCTATAAAGCTCCTCATCATCATCATACATAAACAATCACCTACATACACATCACACCAAACAATCACGAGCAAACACACATATATAACATTTTAAACAACACAATCAAAAGCATGCATGCAACAACAAAAGAAACTATGAGCAATTAAGTACACAGTTGGGTTCATTCAAATCTAAAAATAAAAATGTAATAGGGTAACTTATGTTATTGATAGGTCTTGCACTCCATACATAAAAAAAATAACAAAATCAATACTAGTCACACTTCATCCATATAGTCCATGCCAAATCCCGCTGAGGTCAATCACCTTGTTGCCATAATCCATTTTATCCTCCATCAACTCAACGTTTTATGGGGTAGAAAATACCAACAAAATTTTACCTCAAACAAATATCAATATGCAAACACCCATTTTTGGACTCATCTGTCCAAGAACCTTGTCTATGACTAATCATACACCCGATTTTGTCAAGTTTAAATGTTGATAACCTAATCAAATTCAAATGGCTAATGCATCAAGTCGATTCCTAGTAAGGGTACATGCCAATATTATAATTAATGTAATGGTGTAAGAATCACCACCTATAATAAATTATAACATGTGGAACTACTTACCATACGACTTGTCTGTTTGCCAAAACCAAAGCACTCATCAATTTTCAAAGACAAGATTCAAATATGTTCATTGCCTTCATCATTGGGGCATCCTACATTGATCCCAAATTGGGGAAATTAAGCATCAAACCACTTCAAGAATAATATTCAACACATCATTAATTTATCATCAATGGGTGTCATTTTTTTTGCATTGCATTATATTTTTGCACAACACAATACACAAAGGGGCATCTGAAGATACCTAAAACTAGCACAATAAATATTAATTAGTTAATAATTATGAATTAATACATTTAATATTAATTAAAAATAATTAATATTAAATAATAAACACTCATCACCTAAGTATTAATTAATTAATTAGTGCTTATATTACACAACCATACACCCCTCCCCGTAGGAGCATCTACACATCCATCACCCATGTCCACCTCATCCACTTAACTGGCAGCTCCACTTCCCATCGTTTAGAGTGGTCACACCCAAGAAAAATCCTCATCTACAAGTGAACTCAAGTTACTATCAATTGCATATCCAAGCCACAAAGGAAAGATAACCATGCACTTAGTTAACTAAACTAGTTAACTCAACATGCACAATATGCACACAATCAACATAATTAATTAAAAATATATTCACACAATACATTTTCACTTAATCATACATATTTAAATTAGATAGATATATTTAATTTAAATATAAAAATAAAATCAAGCATGTACATCCACGTAACTACCTATGCATAATGGATGAGAATTACAAGAAAAAGCTTATCTGCATGCAAATCCCATAATTAAGAATTCATGCAATGAAAAGACTCTCAGTTACATGCACTTAACTGACTGATCCACCTTATTATCCCTTCACCTTGGAAAAATTATAAATAAGACCTCACCTCATTGATGGAGTAAGAGGATGGAAATCATAGTGAAGCACTAAAAAAACTCTAAGCTTTCACATCATTCAATCATCTAAGTTTTTATCATTCCACCATCCACGTATCATGTAGAAGCTTCCCAACACATGACGATGCAATTATGATAGCAACAAAAACATCACGGTGCATCAATGACATCAGAAAACACCTATAGAAGGTAAAAAATAATACCTATTTTTATATCGTTTGCATGCTTACAACTTTTCCTTTCATTGCATTTATTTTTTATATTTATTAAATCTGGGCCTCACTTAGGGATGATTGATAGGTGATACTAATAATTTTTATTTCTCATGTGTGTAGGTATATATGTTTAGAACGAGAAGACACAAACACATACCAGATCCAGACAACAATATAGATCCACCTCACTTCACATATATGAACCCCCATAACAGCTAGAGGCATGCATCTCAATGCAAAAGCAATATACACACCCTCGACACACTCAATGAAGTAGTGATAACCACAATATATATATAAGTACTTGCTATAGCAACATTAGTACATTGAACCATCATTTATTACACAAGGTAATCATCCCATTTTATCTTTGTAAAACCCTCGCTCGGGTAGATATTGTAACTGAAAAGACAAGGGCATAATTTAATACATATTTACTATTTTTTAATCATTTTCTTTCATATGGTGCATAGTTTTAGTGTCTACACAATGCAAATATTTTATCTATGGTATTTAATAAATTACACTTCATAAGATCCTAGAATGGTGGGCATAATTTTGGAAACTATTTAATAAAATTACATTATTTGGTACATGCTATGTATCCCCATGGTACCTTTATGGTACAAATGTAAATATGTAATAGATTACGATATGAGTCTATAGTTTAGAAGTGTGATTTATATTTTCTCTTTTATGCAAGTGTCATGTAATTAAGTGTGCAAGTGTGTAATATGAGAAAGTGCACAAGTACCATGTCATTGAGTGTGCAAATATGTAATGTGAGAAAGTGCACAAGTATCATGTATTAGATGTGCATGTAGAAGTGCGTAAGTGTCATGTAGATATGAGAAAGTGGCATAGAGTTACGTGTGCAAGTAAATACAACGTTAAGATTCTTGTATACAAGTGGAAAGATAAGAAGCCAAAAGGACATGTGAGGCTTATCTTATGTAAGGAATATGAGAGATTGCAACTTCTGGATATGTGAGGAGTGTAAGAGTGAAGTATTGAGGAGTCACATTTCTAAGGTTATATAATAAAGACACAGCTCCGTGTAATGTATCTAAGAAGATCACATTCGAGCATTAAAAATATTAAATATTTTTACATATTTTGAGTAATTCTATTATAAATTTGTTCATATTATTACATGAATGATTTTAGCCTTTTATATTCTGATTATTGTCATTTTTATGAATATTATTGTTAATTATTTTGGTTGTATAATATTTTAATTGCTCTTATATTTGAGTCTACTCAAGATCAAGAATATTAAAACTAAGATAATCTAGATTAGCATCAAATAGTGTTATCATAGCTATTTTGAGTAAACTCTATTGCCATAATCAAAGGAAGTCTTCAATGTGAATTTATATTGAGATTTGCATGAAGAAAAATTAGACTCAAATTGCTACAAATTTTGAATTTTTAGATTGATATATGAAAGGGAGCTATTGTCAAGCTTCCAATATTTAAAATTTTTTGAAAAATGTTTCATTACATGCTTGAGTCTATCCTTTTGGTTCTAAAAACTAGTGAAGACAAGGGACTCAAATCGGAAACAAGGGCCAAATCTTAAGAAAGTTGGATGTGAGGGGACATTCAAAGTCACCCTGATATTATTTGGATTCTTAGAAGAAAAAGAAAAGAGAACCATATAGGAAGATTATAGTGGTTTAAAACAACCATTAGAGGATGAAGAATCCATAATTATTACATTGTACAAAGTATCTAATCGGTTTCAAATAATTTTAAGGACAAAGAAAAAAGTCCATATATATTGCATTGGATATATTTGAGGAGGAAAAGTCGACATAAAAAATGAGAGTTCGTGACCATATTTTTGTAGAGATAGACATAGTTATCAAAGAACCAAAAGGTGTTATCTGCATGCTAAAAATTAATCCAAGCCATCAAATCTATATTGTGCTAAGAATTGATCCAAGTTGCCAAAACAATATTGTGTTAGTTTTGAGCAGATTCATCCAAACCAAAGCATGCTAATGCTAAGCAGATTCATCCAAACTAGAACAAGCTAGTGCTGAGTAGAATTACTCGATCTAGAACATGCTATTATTGAGGCATGACATTTAACCTAGAATGTGATACCCATAACTTGGTATTGATCTAAGCCAATATTAGATGAGAAATGCTATTCAATTGAGTAATTTTCTTAAGCCTTTGTTACTAAAAAGTAAAGAAGTTATTTGAATGCTTTGGTGAAGGCTAAAATGAAATGGTTGAGTACATTTACAAGAGCATCATGTGCAACCATACGAGAAAAAATAAGTGTCAATATAATGCCTAAGAGGAAAGGGTATAGTAGCAAAAACAATTCTTAGAGTAGAGTGCCTTCTTTAAATTCCTTAGAGAACATTACATTGGAGCATTCTTATTCTTGGTGACATAGTCAAAAATGACCTAATTTGGTAGGAGATATTAAAAGTAAGGTATCTTACCTTATTTTCAATTGATGCATGAATATAGTACTAAGTTTATATTTGGTTAACTAAGAACCTTAGGAAGTATAAATTAAAAGGTCGAGAAAAGAAAAATTCTACCACATTGAATTTAATAATTATAGGTGGAAGCTAAAATGACACCAACCTTAATATTTTGAATATTGAAGAGTATTGATATTTTATATTTGCGATTAATTTTTTAATTTATTTCAAAAATTAGATATTAAATATTAGAAATATAGTATTTTTTCAATTTATTGAAGAGCATTCGATATTAAATTTTGGAAATTTTGGAAAGATAAGGATTTCTACTCCATAAAGTTTTTTTTTTTTTTTAATTTGAAGATTTACAAAATTTACAAATTTAATTATTAGGGAGGGAAAAAGATTCCTACTTCAAAGGATTTGAAAATTTTAAATTCTTGAATTTACAAATTTATTTTTGAAAAGAGATTTAAATTTTTTATTATTGAAATTGTACATTTATAGATTAAAATTGATTAAAATTTGGAGTAATAAGGAATTCAACTCCAAAAGTTTTTTTTAAAGGAATTTGATCATGGAAGAAAATATTAGAAGCTATAACAATTGGAATACATAAATTGATTGAGAAATATGATGATAGTTGATAGTGTGTTGGTTTACAGGGTGTGGTAATCTGACCCACCATTTTTTTGTATGATTAGACATTATTTTATTAATATAATGGTTTTCATCCAAAAAGAAAAATATGATGATAAGCAAGATATGGCAATGCCATTTATCTATAGAGAAGAAATGAATAAAAGTTTTGAAATATTTGAGTATTATTTACATTTAAAACTTGTTGAACCAATTGATAAATCTAAATATGATATTGAAATACCTATTAATATAGGTAGTATAATGTATATGACATTACTTTCACTTGAAATTCATAAGGATAAAAATCAAAAGCAAGAAGAGTTGATTGAGATTCTAAAAAAAAATTAGTGATAAAAGACATTGGTCATGATACAAGTGAGTTATGTCATACAACATATGATAGTAATAATGGCAATACAAGCTCATTAATTTCAGAAATTTATTATAATACTCTAAGTGAGTGTTCAGAGTCTACAACATAACTTGAAGACTGCAATAAATAAAGGAAGCACATGAACTAGAAACAAAATACAAAGCAATTCATGAGCAAGATCTAGAAAATTATAGCAAAGAAGCAAAAACAAAACTAAATAAATAAGATGAAGAAGGATCTCAATAGGAATATCATGCACAATGTAAGGTTACTTGACAAAAGCAATAATTAAATATTGAAGACTAAAAGTATTAATAACTAAATAATGTAATATAAGGGGGTGTTGGAGGATATAACATTATTTAGTACATGTTAATGTACCCTCGTGGTACCTTTATGGTACATATGTAAATATGTAATAGATTAGGATATGAGTTTATAGTTTAGAAGTGTGATTTATATTTCCCCTTTTATGTAATTGTCTATGTGCAGGATATGCATAGGTGTCATATAATTAAGTGTGCAAATGTGTAATGTGAGAAAGTGCACACATGTAATGTTATTAAGTGTGAAAATATGTAATGTAACAATGTGCACAAGTGTCATGTATAGTTGTGCATGTATAAGTGTGTAAATGTCATGTAGAAGTGTGCAAGTGTCATAGAGTGAAGTGTGAAAGTAAATATAGAGTTAAGAGTCTTGTATATAGGTGGAAAAATGAGAAGCCAAAAGGACATGTGAGGCTTGTATTATGTAAGGAATAGGAAAGGTTGCAACTCCTAGATATGTGAGAAGTGCAAGAGTCAAGTATTGAAGAGTCATATTTCTAAGGTTATATAATGGAGATAAATTCCCATGTATTGTATCTAAGAAGATCACATTCAAGCATTGATAATATTGAAGCTTGTATGCATATTTTGAGCAATTCTACTGTAAGTTTCTTTATGTTATAACATGACTGATTTTGGCCTTTCATATTCATATTATTGTCATTTTTATGAATATTCTTATAATTTTTTGGTCATGTAATATTTTAATTTCTCTTATATTTGAGTCTACTCAAGATCTAAAATATTGGAATCTAAGATAATATAGCTTAAAATCCAATAGAAACCCTTAGTCTAGGCATATCCATATCATCCAATAAGTATCTTAACCATTGTAATTGATAAGGATATACTATGTAATTCCAATTACAGGACCTTACAGTAGGCCATGCACAACTCTTCAAAAATATTCCCTACTTTAGTATTGATCATAATTGCTTTAGGCTATAATTCCTTGGGTTGGATAATATATTGATGTTTTATATCATGAGTGTTAGAATTATCACTTTAAGTGGTGATCATGGTCCTTCAGTATATTTAGAAGCAATAAATCCCATGGACTAGGTTGAGGCCTTCTATGGAATATTTTATATATTTTTTAATGTTTATATATTTTTAGTAGGTTCTTGTTTTTCCAAGGGAGGGTTTGAAATTCTATCGATAATGGTAGAATTAACCATTGCATGGATAGGTTATTTTATTTTCCTTTTCCACTTGAGGAGGATGCTTCCTTTTGTATTGATGTGCACTCCTAGTAATAGCAAAAATTGGTTCTAAGGATGCATATATTTCTCTTTATACCTCTAAAATATAGACATAATGAGCCACATTTAGATTACTACAAATATATTCTCCATTTGGGTTAGGTTGGGCAAAGACTTGGTTAACTTGAGATATATTCTAGCTCCAAGGTTTTGATTATGGAGGTAGTTACCATTTTAAGTTTGATGGCTCTAACCTCATTTTGGTTACCATAATTAGAATTATATCCTTAATTTTGAAATTTTGTTGGCCACCCTAATTAAACCCTTGATATTGATTTTGATTCAATCCTTATTATTAATTGGAAAATTATTGTTCATGATTGAGAAATGGGTATTATAGATACCTAACTGTCACAACCCACCTTGGCAGGACCTTTTATAAGATGGACTTTGTATTGACAATCAATGTTTAATGCTTAGCTTTGATGCAGTTGGGTGTTTATATGAATTTACTCTTTTGATTATTTTTATATGAGGATATGGTATTGCTAATTATTTGTGTGGTTGTAGGATTAGGTACGATTTATTCTGTGTATTTTTGAAGTATTAATTGAATTTTGATATTAATATTTGAATAAATCTATGGTTGGCTTTGAATAATCCTTGAACCTTATAATTGAGATATGGTTTCTATGTTTGGATTATTCGCAACTTGGAATGGACTATATTTAGTTTAAAATGAGAATTATTTTAATTATCAGTACTACGTTGGAGTAGCTCTTGATGAGGGATGGAGTGGGTGCATGGGAAACATTTCTTAAAAATTACTATTGAGTGTTCCATACACGAAAGAACTCGGTTTATCCTCACTCAAAGTGGGATGTGGTTTCAATGGAAATGAAGATGTTTGCATGGATATCAAAGGTAGAAGTAGTGGACTGTTCAAGAAAAGAAGGGAATATTGAAGCTAGCATTTCATGGAACCAGAGAGGACATCCAAGGAATATTGATTTGGTGTTTCTTGTTATTACATTTTAAGTATGCATGCTTTAACCTGGTTGTTGCTTGGCTTGATCTTGACATGGGTATTTCCTTGCTTGTTTTCTCTTATTTTTGCCTGTAAAGCACATGAATGGTCACTCTTGTTTGATGTTTTTGTGTGCTTTTGATTTTATTTCCTCCTTGTGTAGTGGATTCTTTCCTAATTTGTTAGAAGTGAGACAATTTGGCTTTGGATGTGTCTTTTCGCTTTGCTATTCATAATTTTTGCTTTGTATTTGTTTAGTGCTTGTTGGATGCTTTCTTTAGGAGAAGGTTCCTTGGGTTGAGAACCCCCAAACATCATGTTACACTTGATTTATGTCAGTCTATCATTTCTTGTTAGACATGTGCATAGATCAATCATTTTTATTCACCTTCTCATGTGTGTACCCTAGCAAAAAAATCTTAGGAAGTGTTGTGTTTTACATTTTTTTTAGCACATTCCTTTTATTTGAAGGTTGTTTGTTTATTTTTTAAAACTCATGCTATGGTTTGATTTTATTATTTAATTCAATTCTGATCTTGATATGCCTGAGTTTTTGGAATATGCTTGACTGTTGTATTTTGGCCTTACTGTTGTTTGAGTGTTGGCTCATTCTTTTGAGCATCTTGGTTGTTTTGGAATCCACACAACATATACTTTTGTGATTTTTTCTTGAAGATTGAAATGTTATTCATTGTCTATGTTGAGCCTTGATAATCTAAGTTATTTCTTGTAAGCTTGACCACACGTAAGTTATATTCATATGACTATCTTGTATGATAGTATTTATGTTTTTTTTTAACTTTCTTATGTTGTGGTTAAATTAAGGTAAAGAAATAAATGTTTCATCTTGCCATTTAGCTTAGCTTAGTTTGAACATAATACTAGCTTGCTTTAGAAGTTTATTTATAAGCAAGGTAATAATATATGTGACTGTATATTTGCATTACTTGTTGTTATGTAAGAAAGGTAGAGGGCTTATTTTAAGCAAGTGAATTAATATTTATTGAATATTATTGATATGCTTTATTCTTTGGGGAAAAAATCAAAAAAAGGAATTATGGGGTTTCTTTGGAATTTTAATATAGTATAGGAATTATAGGGTTCCTTTAAAATTTCATTATGGTATAGGAATTATGGGGTTCCTATGTAAATTTTATTTGATTCTTGAATGGCTAGTAAGAAGTGATTTAAAGTAACTTATTAAGTTTTTTTTTGGTTATTGAAAAATAATGGGAAAACATTATGGGATTATTTTATGCATGAGTGCTTGATATGTTTCACATTATTGAAAAGAATCATATAAAAATGCATTCATATTTTCTTAAAGTGATTTTTTGATCCCTATCGACCTATCTTCTACTTTGGAAAGCAAGGGAGATACTGAAGGAAGTGGAGGATAGTTGAATCATTTTAGACATGTTAGTAGATTATTTTCTAAGATCCTATGAAAGGATTAAATTATAAATCTCTCTTGGTGAAAGAGGATTTATTGTAAAGGAAGGATTGAAATTGTCTGGGTAAACATTTGAGAAAACCCTTATAATTCCTTACAAGATTTGATTATGTAATGAAATGATCTCTTATGCTAATGGTAGACACGCATGCTTGTAAGAAATCTATCATCATATAAATATTGTTAATTAATTGATGTAAACTATGAATGATAATTTATTTTAATTATATGACTTTTTGCTGATAGTTATCATGCTTTTCTTAAATATTATGGAAAAGGTATATTGATCCTATTTATGTAAAAGGATTGTTTAGCACATTTTTAGCTATGCGTGAGAGAGAGAGAGAGAGAGAGAGAGAGAGAGAGAGAGAGAGAAGAGAGAGATGGTTTGTTAAGATTACTACTTCTTGTTGATATCTTTTGGTTTGGGGGTATTAGTAAGGGACTTGCTCTTTAACCTCATCTAGAAAACCCTTTATCTTAACCCAAGCCTAAGGTTGTTGTAGGGAGGCAACACCTAGGTCCTTTTTATCCATTAAAAAACTATCATGCAAAGTGGTACGTGCTTGAACTATGCATTGCAAATATAGGGTGGTCAATAACTCAAGGTATTGGTTCAATGCAAAGGTGTAACTAACTAAATTCAAAGTCAATATACCCAAAGTAACCAACATAGACAAACAAATATTTGGTATAGGAAATGTCATTCCAATTTATCTAAATATTAACAAGGAATAACCCCAACACTATGGTCAATATGTCTCACATTCATGGAGAATGCAAGAAATATGAGGTGACCATTTGGAGTGTCCCCTATGCCATGGTGGTATACAAGGTAAATCCCAATATCTATGGGAGTGTGACCTCTCCTATCCACTCAAGAGATATTTGTAGCATCACAAACTTAAAATGTGGTTATGTCTAATAATTTATGAATCATGAATACTCCTTATGAATCTTATTTGAGTTAAAAAAATATTCTCTCTTGGGTTGGTTAGTTTTGGGGTTAATACAATTGGTATCAGAGCTCTAGGTCATAGGACTAGAAGTTTCCTTTAAGAGAACTTAGGATTGGCCATAATTGATGAGTGAATTTAGGAAGAAAAAAATATTCCTTTGGGGATGGCACTTTACTAGAAGTAAGAGTGATCATTAATATTAGTAGTGGATGATAATACTTAATCGTTAGTTCACATGGATTATGTAACTAACTATAGACTTACAATTTTGATGAGAAATTGTAACCTAAATTAGGTCATTATATGGCTAGGAATATGGTACCAAAATTGAAAAGAGGAGGAAGAGGATCTTCCCAACCACCAAGATAGGCTAGGTAGGATAATTTTGAGGCTAAAATTCAAGGGGAAATTTTGGGAAATTCAAACAGAGATATGGAGAACCTCACTACTAATGTCTCTTTATTAAAGGAGTAAATATAGAAACAAAGGGAATAAATGAACCAATAGATGGCACAAATGAACCAACAAAAGTAGTTGTTGGAAATTATAGCAAGTCAAAGTTCACAAAATAAAAATCTTGAGGTTAGATAGGAAGGAAATCCTTCTACAAGAGAGCATGAAGTTAGGGCCCTCCTTGAGGTAAGACTTGCTAAGGATTTAAAGAATGTAAAAACCTCCTAATTCACTGGAAAGGATGAGGGTGATTCAGTCAAGGCTTGGTTTAATGAGTTGGAGACTTATTTCTCTATTAAAAACTGCTCTTCAGTGACCCAAATAGTTTGGGCCACTCTCCATTTATAGGAGATAGGGTTGGAATGGTGGAACACTTTTAAATTTAGACATAATATTCAAGCAATAAATTTATTATAGGAAGATTTTGTTAAAGCCTTTAATAAAAGGTTCCTCATAGAACAACACTATGTGGAGATATTCAAGGAATTCTCCATACTCCTCTGAGGATTAAAGATGATGGAGATTTATTACCAAAAGTTTGTAAATTTGCTTAAGTATGTAGTGTTATATGAGAAGGATGAGAATATTAGGGTACATAAATTTATCTTGGGAGTGGGTCCTAAGATAATATCAGTAATTAACATGCATAAACCTGAGACTCTACAAAAGTATTATGACCTGGCTCAACAAGATGAGTCTAACCTGCAATTAAATACAACTTATTTTATTTATGTAGAATTATCAAAAGAGGATTGACAGGACATGAGAAAAAGAAAAAGTGTTGGTTTTATGAAATGAAAACAAGAGTAGAGCAAGAAAAGCGAATGTAATCCAAAGTTTGAAAGAAAAAATGTTGGAAAACAAGGAAATTTCAAGAAGATTTTCCAAAAGAGGAAAAATAACAGTTTTCAACCATAGAGGCATCCATAACCATCATAAGCAGAGACTAAGAATCTATAGTGAACAAGGGTCATTTAAACCTTATATGATCTAGACAATGCAATTAAAGAAAGCTATTAGAAAATGTGGAATGGTCTATGTAATTAAGTTGAACCATAATATTAGGATGATAAAAAGGAGGAATTATTTAGGGATCACCCAATTTTACATGAGTTTAGGGATGTATTTCCTAAATACCTCCTTGGGCTACCACCTAAGCATGATTTTTATTTCACTATCAAACTAATGTTAGGTACAAAACCCATTCATATAACTCCTTATAAAATGAATCCTATTGAGATGTAGAAGTTAAAAGTGTAACTTCAAGGGTTGCTAGAAAAATGGTTGATTAAACCTAGTGTGTCACCATGGGATGCGCTTGTTATTTTTGTAAAAAATAAATGTAGTTCACTAAGGTTGTGCATAGACTATAGAATTTTGAACAAAGAAACCATAAAGAATAGTTACCCTTAACTAGGATTGAATATATGTTTGATCAACTTAAGGGTGCCATCATATTTTCAAATATTGATTTGAAATGAGGATACCATCAACTAAGAATTTGAGAGGAGGATACTCACAAGACTACTTTTAAGACTAGGTATGGACATTATGAGTTCATAGTATTACCTTTTGGGTTGACCAAAGTATTGGAAACATTCATGAATCTAAGGAACACTATGTTCAAGGAGCATATAGATCAATTTTTATTAATATTTTTGGATGATATCCTAATATATTTCCAAAATAAGGAAGAGCATGATAGGTATTTGAGAATTTTTCTTGAGTTATTGAGAAAGAACCAACTCTATGGGAATTTTTCAAAGTGTGGATTTTATGTTCTAGAGGTAAAATATCTAGGACATATCATATTTGTAGAAGGGATAGTTGTAGATCCAAAGAAGATAGATGTCATTTTGATTTGGCCATTGCCTATTAATGTGCCTAAAGGATGGATCTTCATAGTCTTTATGAGTTACTATAGGCATTTTGTAAAGCGTTTTTCCAAAATAGCCTACTCCATAACTAACCTCCAGAGAAAAGGAAAGAATTCTAAATGGACAAACAAGCGTGAATTTATTTTTGAGTTGCTTAAGCAGAAGCTTATTACTGCACCTATTCTTAATATTCTAGATCCTTAGGGGAACTTTTTTGTGTGTAGTGATGCTTCCTTGGAAGGATTGTGAGGATTTCTATCCTAGGATGATTCACTCATATCATATGAGTCAAAGAAACTCAATAATCATGAGGTAAACTATGCTACACATGATTTGGAGCTAGCAACAATTGTACACACTCTTAAGGTTTAGTGGTATTACCTTCTAGGGAATCCTTTTGAGTTGAGGACTGATCATAAAATTCTAAGGTACATCTTACTCATCCAATGCCTAGTTCTAGACAAAGAATATGGATTGAATTCCTAGCAAAATACGATTTTGGTATAGAGTATATCAAAGGTAAGAAAAATAAGGTCATTAATGCTTTAAGTAAAAGAAGGTATATAACTGCTTTGACACATAATCATGTGGAATTAATGGACCAAGTCAAGAAATGCAATCTAATTATAAATATTATAGTGAAATTATTTCTAAAATAGGAATAAATATTGGAGAGAACAAGGATTTTGGCATATAAGATGGAGTTTTATGTTTTAAGGATAGGATAGTTATACCTAAAATTAGTGATTTGAGGAGATTGATCATGCAAGAGGCACATAAATCTTACTCCACTCACCCTAAAGGGGAAAATATGAGAGATAACATGAAAAAACCTTCTACTAGTTAGGTATGAAGAAGTATATCACTGGTTTTGTTGCTCGATGCATGGAATACTAGAAAGTGAAAGTTGAGCATAGAAATCCAACAGGATAATTATACCCACATGATATACCAATGCAAAAATGGTAGGTTATATCTATTATGGAATTAACTAAGACTAGGTACTAACATGATGCAATTCTTATGGTGGTCGATAAGTTGACAAAGGTTGCACACTTTATACCAAGGAACACCAAGGATGATGCTTCAGTAGTGGAAAATAGGTTTGCCAAAGAGATATTTAGGTTACCATAGAGTACCAACTATAATTGTGTAGTCTATAAAGTAGCAACCATAATTTTGTAGTAGTTCCAAAATATGCAGTCTACAATTTGGTAGTAGTTCAAAACAAAAAGGATCTACAAGTTAGTAACAATTCAAGAAAAAAAACCCACAATTTGGTAGTAATCCAAAAATGATAATTCATTTAAAATAAAAAAGTATATAGTTTAGTAGTATTTTGGAAAACAATTTGTAGTTTGGTAGCAATCCAAAAGTGTTTGTTATTAGAAAAATAGAGAGAAGTCTATAGTTTGGTCATAGTCACAAAAAAATAGTCTATCGAGCAAGTCGTCATTAGTGTAAGAAGTGCATAGTCTACAAGACATTAAAAATTGTTAATGTGTGCAAATACAAATTCTATAGAGTAGATCATTATTAATTACTAGAAGTACATAGTCCATAGGCCATTATAAATTGCTAGTTTGAAGTGTAAAATTAATTGTTTATTAAAATGAATAGAGCATACTTGAATTAAAAAAACAAGTTTTTTTTTTTTTTTGGATTTAAGGTCATGGATTTGCCAATATTTACTAAAAGGAATGATGATGTTAGGGTATGGTGGAGAATTTTTAAATATTTAAATAATTTTGAATGAAAAGGTAATATTTATAATTCTCTTGATGGGGAAGCTACATCATGGTTTATAAAATTTAAGTGGACCCATCAACATACATTCACATGAGAGGAATTTGAATATGCATTCTTAATCAGATGGGTATTCAAGAAAATGGTAGTTAAGAATTACGTTGAACAAATGAAACTAAAGAGAGTTAAAAATTTTCAAGTTAGAAGAAGAAAAAGGTAAGGGTGAAAATATGCAGATTGAAGAAAGAACAACTTGGGAATTAGATAAATTAAACAGTGTTCAAAAATGTTTATTTCTACCAAAATATGTAGAAATAAACAAACAAATAATTTGCAAAAAAATGAAAAAAGAAAAAGAGAAGAATGATAGTTTACAAACTAAAGGAAGCACCAAATTTTGTGTAGAAATTTTTGAAAATATAAATAAGTTAACAAAAAAGGTAAATAGGCTTTAGAGGGAGAAATAAATTAATAAAGAGGACATGATAGAAGGAAAAAATACAGATGATAATGTGCAAATTGAAAGAACCACATTGTTGGTATCAGATAATACAAAGAGTAGCCAAAGAGATTTGTTCAATTTTAAAAAATCTATTTTGTAGCTTCATGGTTGCATCTAGAAGATAATGTTATTATTTCTATAGACCCTAGCAGTAGATACAATGTCATTGATATGTCTTTGGCTAAGAGGTTTTGGTTCAGACAAATAAAATTAAAGACATACAACTTGAGGGTACATACACTTAAATTTTTGAAGATGTAAATATCATGATGTACAAATATATTTTATATTCAATTTTTTATGCTATTGAGATGGATGATGTAGACATTGTTCTTGGTTGTTTATATTTAATTTCTTTGGGTATTGTTAATATTAATATACAAAATAAGTTCATGAAGTTTTGGTATAAGAAAAAGAAAATAATAGAACAAGGTATTTTTCAATGTAAGAAGCAAGAATCTAAGAAAAATAAAAATCAATTATAGTAGGGGAACAAGTCAAGACACCAATAGAAGAATAAAAAATTGAATCCATGAAAACATGGGAAGGAACAACAACAAAGATCTAAAAAACTATGTTAAACATCAAGGAAACCCTGAAACAAATTGAATAAGCAAATTAACCTAAATAGAAGCAAATGAGGAGGCAATAACAAAAATATATTAGAACCAAGGACAAACCAAAACATGGGAGCATGAAAATGAAGCCTAAAAGAAAAGAATAAAATATTTAATAATTAAAGCTCACAAAACATCAAGTTAAAGTTGCAACATATTTCCAACCACACCACCAAAAGCAACAACAATCTTGGAGGTATGGCTTAAGCTAACAATATTATGGTTCTATATGGAATTAAAAGAGCACCAACTATGGTAGTGTTTGAATAAAACATAGTGAAAATAGTTTTTAGAGAGTTTTAGCAGCATCAGTGAACAACTAGAGCCATCATTTCAGTTACCAAAGTAGAGCAGCAAAAGCATCGAGCCAACAAAGCAATCTTGGATACTCAAGTGGTAAACACAGAGAAGCATGGATGAAAAAGAGTGATATTTATTTACAATATAAATATGACTCTAACACATGGAACCAATGGATTACTTCCAAAAATTAAAATAGTAGAAGGGCATATCAGCATCAACAATTAGAGTTTCATTGGGATGGGTGGATGATCAAGGTTGGTACCAGTTGACAACAAGGTTCAAAAAACTATATTGTTTAGTCTCTTCTTATATTTAAAAGATGAAATATTTTGTAAGAGGTATGGAATGTTAGGTACCCAAGATAAGTATTTAATATTATAATATTATATTAATATTATAATAGATGTAATTATCCCACATGTATGGATAAGTGAGAGTGGTAGGTAGTTGGGTATTATAAATGCAGGAAAGGACTCATAGAGAGGGCATGGAGATAAACTTATTATATTTTATCTTAAGTCAATATATATTAAGGAGTGGCATCCTTCCAATAAGTATCATTGTATGGTGTTGCCCTACCTCAAGGGTTTGATTATTAATTGAATAAATTAAAGAATTTACATGTTTTATGTTATTTTTTGCTGAAGAACAAGGGGTTGTACTCAGGTCCCCTACCCTTGAAAAATCACAGCTCTCTTATTTAGAGCATGAGATTTTACAAATAAAAAAATTCTCATCTCAATTGAGTTGCTATATCATTTTACATAAAATGTCTAAATTCTTGATTTTCATTTTCTGGAACATTTTAAATTTTTTGTATGAATACAAATATTTCAAAATTCATCATCCTTCTTGACATTTTATTACAAAATACTTCGCAATACCAAAATTTCACCTCTACTATATATGTATTGCATCTTAGTAAGAGTAATATTTTTAAAACATTGCACTATCAAAGTGTGTTTTACTAGATCTAGATTGCTAGTTTCATTTCTAAAGCACAAGTGCAACCACAAAAATTGTAATATATAGTTTATATGAAAGCATATTAATGTTATAAAATAAATCATATGTTACTAATGGAAAACATTAAAGTAAATCTTAATCATTATTTCATTTGGCAATCAACATTTTATTGTCAGCTTTAGTTAAACTTACTACTTCCTCTAACCAATAAAAAGAGAATTTAACTTCACAATCCTCAATTAAAACCTCTCTATTGGTTAGCCTACCTACACATTTGTCTCCTTCCCTTCATGTATGTGTAAACTTGATTTCTTCAAACTCTAGCAAGGTCTTGAATTTCCACAATTATATCTCATATGTTCCATGGAGCCTTTGCTTTCCTCATTACAATATTTATTACTATGAGTGAATCACCTTTCATCCATAATGTGTTCCATTTCATTTATTTGCATATTTTTAACCCTTCCAAAGCCACCCAAGATTTAGCTTCATTATTTCTCTTAAATACACTATTGAAAGTGTAATGAGACAAAATATCTCCTCTATTATTTCTAATTATTTCTCCTCCTATTGGTCTTGGATTTCTTTTAGATGCTTCATCAAAATTCATTTTAACCAACTCTACATCTGGTTGTTTTCATTTTATATTCTTTACCTTCTTTTTTTTTCTCCTATCCCCAACATCATAATTCCATTTGATGACTTGATTCCATCTATCAAGGCTTTCTACTTCTAGATTAGGTATTGGGTGAGTTGATAGGGTTGGTTTAGACTTCTAACTTTTTTCATTGAGTTTACACAAGTTTTTATAAGGGGTATTGGTCCCCTCATATTGAGTGGGATTTGAATCTTGAACATCTTAAAGAGAGGCCAAATCCCTTACCACTGTATTTAGCTTGTGTCTTATTTGGATGTTTTATCTTATATGATTGTTTATGAATTAATTTTACTATGTTTCCAACATACAAATGAATGTTATATTATTTTATAGTACAAATTTTTAATATTTCTTTAAATTAGTACTAATTCTTGTGGATGAGCAAGGAGGTTCATAACAATGAGCATCCCATGGTATATGAATTGTGATGGAAACTAATAAATTATTCATTAACTAAAACTTTATTGAAATGAAACCTACAAATTATTTTAGAAATTGGTTGAAAATATTGATTTACAAAATTGATGAGTAGTAATTGATGTCTTTTATCATTTTTCTAAAAATAATATGGTTTTCCTTTCATAATTTTCTTTAGGTCTTTTGGATGGGTTTCTTTATCTCATTAAAATACATAATGGTGTAACCTTATGGGTCATCCATGACAAAGAACCATGATAGAGTGTCTTGTCATACTTGTGGTAGCACACTCTTTCACACAAGGGAATGCAATGAATAATTGGGTGGTGTCATCAACCAAAAATGATGTAGGATGGTCCAATAATCATAATATAGTTAGATAATGAAAATGGTGGTAATAATATATTTATGAGATATGATTAAATATATGTGAAACCTTAGGTCCAAGGAGATATATGCTAACCTAAGTAGAATGGATATATATTAGGGGATTGTTGACTTTTAAGCCATTTTATATTAGGTCCCAATATTCTTGATCTAGAGTAGACTCAAATATAATAACAATAAATATATAAAATGACCAACATAATTAATAATAATAATCATCAAAATTAAAAATATGAATATAGATAGCCAAAATGATTCATGCAATAACATGAAAAACACTTACAGTAGAATTGCTCAAAATATGCATACAAGCTTCAATATTCATGCTTGCATGTTTCATAAAAAATTAGATATATTTCATGGAGCTTTATCTCCATTATATAACCCTAGCAAGGTGACTAATCAATAATTTAATATTGCAGTTCTCACATATCCCAAAGTTGCAACCTTTCCTATTTTTTTACATAAGACAAGCCTCACATGTCATTTGGCTTCTCATCTTGCTACTTGCATACATGACTCTTGACTCTCTATTTACTTGCATACTTAACTATATGACACTTACACTTTTCTACTTGACACTTATGCACTTCTACATGCAATCCTAATATATGATACTTGTGTACTTTCTCATATTATATATTTGCACACTTAATTACATGACACGTACACTTTATTTTGTTACACACTTACATGACACTTATGCATATCCTACACATAAACACTTACATAAAAGGACAATATAAATCACTCTTGTAAACTATAGACTCAAACCATATCCTAATATTTACATTGTACCATAAGTACAATGGGGGTATATTAACATGAACCAAATAATGTAATATTCTCTAATAGGGAGAATGAAAAGATCCTATCATGGAAATTTAGTTGCAAGACTTAAATGATAGGATTTTTGTATGGTTATTGTGATTTTTTCTATTTAATAAATCTTCATTAGGGGAGAATGAAAAATATTATATCATGTTAGATCTAGTTGCAATACTTAAATGATAAGGATTTTTTAAAGTTATTATAATTATCTCTATTTTGCATGTCAACATTAAAAAGCAAAAGGATTGGAGACCTTAACATTATATTTCATGCTTATTATATTTGTTTAAATCCATGTGATATGAAGAACATTATATGTGAAGTTATTATTTGTGTTTAGAATCTATAAGTTATGAAAAACCATATGTATATTTATGTGCCTTTTTAGTACAAGTGGAGAAGGTGATCCTGGCCATGTTGAATGGGAGGTCCCCGATTCAAACCTATACAATGTTGAGGAGGATACAAAAAATCTCCTATGGATTCCCTCTAGATAGTGGTACACCCATATGGGATGATATTTTTAGCCACCTAAGAGTGGCTCTTGAAGGGAATGCACTCGACCTATCACTCTACCTTCGATAAAACATAAATTATTATCACGTATGTAATAGTGGTTGAGGCAATTTTCTCTCTACCCTAAGAGTTTTGTTCGCCTTTGTAGCACAAGTGGAGAAGGTGAGTCTGGCCCTATTGAACGGGAGGTCCATGGTTTGAACCTATGTTGTGCAAAGTGGGACAAAAAAAATCTCTTGTGGCTTCCCTCTAGATAGTGGTATACTCGGATGGGATGCCATTATCGACCACCTAAGAGTAGCTCTTGAGGTTTTCTCTCTACCCTAAGAGTTTTGAACCATGGGGTGGATGAGTGTGTGAGGGGGTGGATGTGTGTATGGTTGTGTGTTTGGTCCCTATTGATAAGTTTAGCTCTCCCATTATGAGAGGTCATGGTAGGATTGGGATGCCCAGCTACCTTCGAGAAAGCATAAATCATTATCACATATATAATAGTGGTTGGAGGTAGTTTTCTCTCTACCCTAAGAGTTTTGTTCACCTTTCTAGCACAAGTGGAGAAGGTGAGTCTGGCCCTATTGAACGGGAGGTCCATGTTTGAACCTATATTATGCAAAGTGGGACACATAAAATCTCCTATGGATTCCCTCTAGATAGTGGTATACTCGGAAGGGATGGCACTATCAACCACCTAAGAGTAGCTCTCGAGGTTTTCTCTCTACCCTAAGAGTTTTGAACCATGGGATGGATGAGTGTGTGAGGGGGTGGTTGTATGTATGGTTGTGTGTTTGGATCCTATTGATAAGTTCAGCTCTCCCCTTATGAGAGGTTATGGTAAGATAGGGATGCCCAACCCTAAGCATCGGTCGTAGGGGTTTCTCATTATAATCTCAATCAAATAAAAACACATATGTATATTGAATAGTGCATTGAATTTTGAGAAAAATGTTATAGATATAATTAACTTGGCATTGAGAGATGTATAAAACATTGTGCTTATTTTTATAGAACATGTATATTATTACATTTAAATTATTTACATAATGAATATTTATTTTGTATAGATGATATGATATATTCCTTTATTATATTAAATGAAAAAAATAAGTTTATTCTTGAGAATTTAAATCAAGCAGCGTGAAAGAATGAATGTTAATAGAAAATAACTTTTTTCTGGATGACATTAAATTTATGTACTTTTTATGCTATATTTTCTATTAAATTTATTTGTATAAAGAAACAATTAGTATGGTTATTGTTAATTATTTATAAGTTTATTATTTGTTAAAGATTCAATCTTCTTTAAAAAGTAACCAATAAGACTGGAGACCAATTGGTACGATGAAACATTGTAAAGAGGATGTACACCCAGGGTTCAAATCTTAGGCATCATTGAAGGCTTATCCCTTTCCTAGTACTTTCAACAACGTAAATAGTTTAAATGAATATGGTATGGTGGTTATAGGAGCAGACTATGCAAATTACTATGTGGTGTCTTTCTACTTATCCCTTTCCTAGTGCTTTCAACGATGTAAAAAGTTTTAAATGAATGTGGTATGGTAGTTATAGGAGTAGACTGTGCAAACTACTATATGGTGTCTTTTTACTTATCCCTTTCCTAGTGCTTTCAACGATGTAAAAAGTTTTATATGAATGTGGTATGGTAGTTATAGGAGTAGACTGTGTAAAGTACTATGTGGTATCTTTCTAAATGAATACGGTATGGTAGTTATGCTTTCAAATATGTAAAAGGTTTTAAATGAATGTGGTATGGTATTTATAGGAGAAGACTGTGCAAAGTACTATGTGGTGTCTTTCTAAATGAATGCGGTATGGTAGTTATAGGAGCAGACTCTGCAAAATACTATGTGGTATCTTTCAAGGCAGACAACATGGAATACCATGATGATCATAAATATGGACAACACACCTAGATCATCGTGATAGGTATAGATTCTACCATGTAAATAAATTAAAAAAGTAACCAATGGTTTATT